>JBBPSD010000579.1:0-20943 GCA_038093415.1 Xerocomellus chrysenteron | reverse complement strand
CTGAATATCGAGTCGGGCTTGCCGTGTGCTGCGTCGTACCTAGCCTGGCGCTCGACAACTAGGGTCTGAGCGTAGTGTACTCTACACTGCTAATTGCTAATAGGCGCGGCGTGGGACACTCATGCCCATATCGGCAATTTGTAACTCAGAATAGGTTTTTTCAAGCTCAGGCTAGGTTTCGAACTCAGGTTAGGACCTAATGGCCTACCGCCATATTCGGACTGCCCATCGCTTTGAACGACGCCGTCTCGTCCAAACGTGACCAGCTGCGTGCCGTCGCCGATGATGTAGAAAAGCTCGGTCGAAAGTCGCTTTTAGTCCCTGCAGATGTGACCGCCGAAGGGGGGAGTGAAAGAGGTGGTGCAGGAGGTGGTCAAAGGATCCGGGGGTCTGGATGTCGTGAGTACTTCCTCGGGCACTCGAATTCCCTAATTACCTTCCTCGATAGATGGTAGCGAATGTGGGCGTCGTTCATGTGGCGTTCCTGATATCGAGTGGGTCATTGCTTAGCTTTCTCGTACCGTGCGCTGAGACGATGGCGTACTGCAGCCGAGTTAGATGCGTGGGGGCATACCACGGCCGTCAACGCGCGCGGTCCTTTCTTGTGTTACAAATACGCGGCGGAACATTTGAGATGATTAAGCGGTCACGGTGGACGGATAATTAGCGCCAGCTCCGTCGCGGGAAAACTGGGACTTCCATTAGGTGCTCCATACTCTGCCAGCAAGTGGGCCGTCAGGGGCCTTGGCACACAGGCAGCTGGTGAGGACCATGTCATCTTACTCTCGAACGGATTTCTGATTGGAGCAGCGCTGGAACTGGGGCGACGGTATCACCGTGAACTCATACGCACCCGGTCTGATCCACACACCAATGAGTAAGTGTTGGACACGATATTTGATCGTTGTGTCGGTACTTAGTTTGTACAGCGGACGAGTGGATGAGGGCGACAGCGAATATGGATAAAGAATCCGTCAGCTGGCTCGTTTACCTCACCGATTCTGTTACTCATTTCAGTTACCTCGTCTCGAAGGAAGCACACTTTGTGACTGGGGACATCGTTCGTTGCAGTGGACGTTAATTTCTGGCGCTACCTTGTCCAGGGCAATGCGTAAGTTCAACAGCTCCCGTTTTTCTGACTGGTTGAATGGCGGTGTGCTGAATGAACTTCTGACATAGATCGCCGTGGTTGGAATAATAACCATGTCTTGAGTAATTTATGGATATCTACATCATCGTGCAAGGATCTCATGCATGGTTTCGAAACTATATCAGTAGGAGTAACGTAACGTGGATCGTGGGAAGGCACTCCCTCGTATATGATGCATGATCATCGATGCACCACATCACCCGTGTCGGACACGGCTGGTAGGTCCCCCACCACCTTTAGGGAGGATGCCTATTCATATAGCTACGACACCGAATAACTTCGGGCTAAATCCGCTACATTAGACCCCACCTTTGCTGGAGGGACATGAAGCTCCCTCACATGTCCCACAAGATTACGATGCAGAGTCTTGAGATGACACGTACATACTACGAGACCCAAACATTTTTGAATTTGTAAGAGTTGAAGATACCTGTTTAGCAGTACTCCCAAGTTCTCTATGGTGTTGTGCACGGTCCTGGTAGCGTTCAAGTTGTGGGCAGACTCCTGATTTCGCCAATCTATACGTGTACATATAGACACCCGAATATTCAAAGACCTACATGGACGAATGGAAGCCGTGTGACGAAAGACGCTTTGCCACTATCTCGAAGACACCCAATACATAGCTCCGTACAGCGCTCGTGCAGCCTCCCGACAATCCGGCCTTGTGCCGTTCCGAATCAGTGATGCGTCCCTTGCCACATCAGGCGCAAGCTTATTGCTGGTTGACCACATCGTACAAACGACTCCCCCATGACCTGCAAACAACATTCCCGCTGCGATATGGATCCTCCTTACCCATCGCCGTCCGACATGCCGAAAAAAAGGCAAGCCCACCACGGGGACGTGACAGCGCAATGATGTTACGTAGCTTCAAACCCCATCGGACGGCGAGACAAAGCCCCTCAGCCAGACTTGCGGCACCTTGAACGCCGTGGTATGCAAAATGGACCCACTCCGCCTCCTTCATCAGGAAGTACTTCCTCGCCCGTGCCGACAAATGACTCCAGGAGGTGCGTGCTGAAGGTGGGCCCCAGATTACCGCCCTGATGTGTTCCAGCTCGGTGGCCACACCTGGAAGTCGGGATAGGCAATCAGAGTGACGGACAGCAAGGAGGCGGAGATCGCCACTAGGTGCCGCGCTGGGATGGGATGACAGCGCAAGAATGCTGAGAGTAGGGACGTATGACGAGATGACGAAGTCGGATACTTTGTGGCCAAGTTGCGAATGCCGAGTGTCATAGATACCAGCTGCATGGATAGGAAGAAACACGAAGGGACCAGTCGGACACCAAAAAATGCGTGACAGGTCCCCAGGAGTCTATTCGGAGACAGAGGAACGGATCAGCTATGAATTCAAGTGATATGACATGACGTACTGAGAAAGCCAAGGCAGAACTAGTTTGACGACGTCGTTCCACAACGTGGATAACACGGACTCCCGTCCCCAGTAACGCTACGTGTTGCACTTTTCCTCCCTTTTGTCACAGCGTATGAAGAGCGCGTCGCGAACACGTGACACGAGACGGCCTTAACTGAATCGCACTGACCACCAGTGGTCCTCCGAGTTTTGATGGAAAGCCCCGATGTCGTCGATACGTCTGATGTCGAGGAGCGTGAGGCATTCGCTCCCTCCGGAGATGCTGATCACTGGCCCAGCCCAGTGTCGACACCAATGAACAGCCTTCGTGCAGGTGCTGCCGCGTCTCCACAAAGTCACGCTAGCACAGAAAAAGGCCGCCAGCGGTGTCCAGACCCTTTCTTGACATTGATAACACGCCATGACCGGTTCAGTGACCATGAAGTAGAGAATCCATCACCTCGGAAACGTATCAAGGTATGATACGTTTCATGGTTTCCACCTGGCATTGATGTCTTCTCGAAGATAGCTCACAATGGGAGCACAGTCTCGCCTGGCTCCGCTTACTCTATCACCGCTGAAGCTTCTTTGCTGAGCTACAGATCTCCGAAGGTAGCCTCCATGCAGGAGATTCCAGGCTCACCCTCGCAACACTCCGCGGAACGCATGTTCACGAGTGAAGACGACGAACAACCATCAGTGTCATTTCCTCCTGGCGATGCTTCGCCTCACTCAGATTGGCATTCTCTATTCTCTTCCCCAAGTCATCCTTCAGCGGAACTCGATTCCCCTGACGCCACCAGCCGAGTTAGGCTGCAGAATGTGGAGTCGCCTCATCCACTTCCACATTCCCTCCCGCGTTCGCTCTCCATTTCTACCGATCATTACTCCCAATTCTCGTCTCCTCGCCGCCGTCCTACAACCCCGGATCCTCAAACCTCCTCACAGCATTCACACGATCAACCTAGTTCCAGAAGACGGAAGCTGCACGTGGTGACTTCGTCGCCTTTAACACCCGTTTCGTCTCTGGTTCCTCGTGCGCAGACACCCTCACGGTCGCCGGATCCACTCCAGCTTCTCTCCCCTCGGCGTCCTCGGGCTTCACCTTTCCTTGCATCGCGGCCAAGTTTTCCACCAGCCATCCCTCCCCGTGCCCATTCACCTCCCGTGCAGATCCCAGAGGACCCACAGCCACTCAGTCGCTATTCGTTGCGTCGTCGAGAAGCTCGGCAGTTGAATCCATATGCCTACGACAAGTTGTTGTACAAACAACAACTCAAGTCTCACCCTGATGCTATCGTTAAATTCCGAAATTCTCTGCGCCGCCCTGGCTCTGGCGGGATAGGTGAAGATGGAACACAAGATGAATTCGTGTTTCCCCTTGATAATCCGGACGAAGATGGCGACTATGTGGATGTAGAAGGTGAAAGTAGCAAGAGAAGGAAAAGGAGAGTGCAGAGCCTTGACCGACACAACGGGTTAGGGGAGGGTGGCCAAGGGTTGCAGGCAAGACAGATGGACGATGGTTGGTTACCTAAAACCTTGAAGGGGCTATCAAGCAGTGATGAGGATGACAACGAGATCCGCAAATTGGCGCGGCGAGTTCGCAGGGAACGGGAGAAAGCAGAGGCACTAGCCAGAGCTAAAGCTAGGAAAGCTGCCGCAGAGGCTCGCCAGGCAGAGATAGGGACTAAGAAAGGGACGCATCGGAGACCCAAACCTTTTCCCGTTCAAGGGGATGCCGAGCATGTACCCACACATTCTCCGGAACGCGTTCCTCCTGTAAGCCTTCTTATACTACACTTCGTTGCCTCACTCAAGTCGGGTTGTCGAACAGGAACCGTCGCCTTCCCCATCCTTCCCACGAGCGCACTCGGAGCCCGCGATGGCTTCATACCCCCCGTTCACAAGATCACCTTTTAGACCCCCCGCAGCGTCTCGGATGTCTTCCCACTCCCCAACTTCGGAACCTCTCCAGTCACCCGACTTCAGTGTTTTCCTGCAACAAGAGGACTCGTACGGATTCGATGACCTTGATGTGCTGTTCCCGCGGGATCTCTCACCGGCCGATCACTCTATTACTTATTCTGCCCCACCAAGTCCCACTGGACCACCACCAACATCTGGTGCTAGTGCTCTACCGTCGAATACTTCGGGCATGGACTCGGAATCGGACCAGCCATCCACCTTCGAGATGAGTTCCAACGACAAGAAACGTCTTCGCGCGCTAAAGCATATGATGCCAGCTGCAATGATCGCGCGACAATTCGGGATTACCAAGACTGCGCACCCACCTCCGCGTGCTAAGCTCACAGTAGAATCGTCGGGGAGCGAGGCGGAGGAAGTCAGAGTGATACCCGGGTTTGCGAGGATCCGAAAGGGAAGGTATAGGGACGTGGAAGTCAGAGGAGACCCAGAAAGTTCGGACGTGGAACACCCCGCGGAAGTGTACGATGATGATGGGAAGGAGGCTGGCCTCGCGATGGAGATGTTTTCTGACGGACAGTCAGCGGTTAGGGTTAGGCGGGCACGACACGCTTCGCCGAGGCTCAAACACGAGGACGATGTGATTTCCCTCAGCGACAGCTCGATGCTGAGATCTTCTTCCGAAGACTCGGGAAGCAGTAGCGGTGATGATGGGAGAGCTCACCGATCTCTCCTCGACCGTCCCGCAAGAGGGCCAGCGCGCGAAAGAAGTCTGATCGACTGGATGTTGAGTCGCACGAGAGGTCCTAGCAGACCGAAGTCCAGGTTTAAACAACCGGCGGGGTCTCGGAAGTCTCGTGGATCTGGAGTACCAAGGCTGAATATTGTGACAAGCAGCGCGAGACGTTATGGAGAACACCACCAAACGCTTTTGCCTTTCGTTAGGAATACGAGTCCGAACATGACCTCATCGACTAAGCATAGCTCAGATCACCGGGATCGGATTGTACAGCTCGATCAGGACACAGGCGAGGAGGGCAAGAAACGGAAAAAGAAATGGAAACGCCAATCCAGAACCAATCAGGGACCAGTTTACAACGTTCACCACGATGTAACACATATCACGTCGAAGCATCGCCAAGGCAAGTCAAGCCGAGGCAGGTCCGCGCTGGTAATCGAGAAAGGCGACAATGAATTCAGGCAGGCCCTGGATCCGGGATGGAGAGCTGAAGTAGAGAGGTGGAACAAACCTGTCTCTCCAGCTCGCCAGCCGGTTTCGAATCCGACGACAACTGCTCCAACTGCTCCTCGATCTCGCCTATACCGTCGAACATCTCCCCGACCACAGAATGAACTCCCGCTTCCGTTTCACTTCCAACGCGATGAGGAGCCCTTTGTATCAGTTCACCGTCATATAGTCGTTGATATGAACATTGCACCCCTTCCTTCCGGGGTCAAGTTTGGGGCTTCATCGTACATTGGAAAGGGCCTCCTTCATCAGCTCATTTCAGTCACTTCAGGAAATTCGGAAGTTGCACCACCGATATCCTGCAATATGCAAGGACTCGAGATTGGACCTACTACGTCCGCTGCGGTGTTCAGTGCACTGCTTGGTCCGCTGTGCGATCGCCTCGCCAGTGCATTGCGCGACCCCAGGGTCGATGACGCGGAGACGATGAAGGAGTGGGAGTCCGTGACACGCGCTTCGAATCAGCTTCTTTCGTGGCTTGCGGTCCATGCAGAAGACCAAGAATTTGCCGTTCTGGAGGTGGCACTACGAGAATATTCGGATGGGTTGTTACTTGTCATGGAGTCGCTCGAGACAACTATCTTTTCATTGACTGCCCATTGGTTCGTTGTGGAACTCTCCGCCCGCCTCGCGACCGGTGTCAAGTACAGACGAGGATCAGTGGAGAAAGGACACCTCATTCAGTCAGCGAAACAACTCATACAACGTTTGCTGGGTGTCGACTTGCAGCCGGCTTTCGATACTTTTCATGCAGCGGAAGGCGACGTGGATGTTACTTCGTTATCACATGGAACTGCTGAGTTGTGGGTATGTCTCATACACCTACTTCCAGGCTTCGAAATTTCCACTGAGGTAGCACCTGGACACCCGCTCTGGCGCTTGCTCGCCGACCTGCACCCCGAAACTTCCCCAACTGGGGCAGAAGCAAGCGAAGATATGTGGCGCACTATCTTTAGCCTCTGCGCAATCTCGCAATTCTCCGTTCACGGTCTGTCGACCTCCGTTTTCCGGCTTCCAGCAGCTTGGGAGCTTGTGGCTACAGCTCTCAAGAAGATTGTATTGACTTCCAATCCAGAGAAAGAACGCCAACTCCCGCAACGCGCCTTAAAGAAACGAGATGACTACGTATCGTGCATTGTTTCTAGGTGTTTTCTTCTGTGGAGCCAATGGGGGTGGCGTCTCGACGATGGGATTGTCATGTTCAAGTATCTCCAAGAGATCTTCCGATCCCGCAACTTTGCCAATCTCCTCAGTGAACGCTCGGCTCCCATGGGCTTTCTCGAGAATGGTGATCTGGACCTGCTATCCGAGCGGGACCCACACGACACCGTTTTCGAGATATTCCTGAAGATGGTGGTACAGGCTGTTTACCTGCTGAATGCGAATGTCGAACTGGACACAAAACACCGCTCAACGCATATCAAGAAACTCCTTCAAATGGCCGTCCCCGTCAGTCCTGTTCCCTTCTCCCGCTCTGCCCCTCCCTCCGCACACTCCCTATCTATGCTTGTCAACCGGTTTAGTTCAATGGCAGTCGCTATACATCTCGATCCTACGCCCTCCAACGTCAAGTTCCGTATCGGCCAGGCGAGGCGATGTGTGGGCTTCAAAGATGCGGATGATCACTCGAGAGTGGCGTGTGTATACGGGATGATGAATTTCGCGATGATTGTCAGGCATCACAAAATTGTCGGAGGGTTGGAAGAAGTGTTGCGATGGTTGGGGGAGATGGCAGATGTACTCATGGATGAGTACAAAGAAGGAGCCGTCGGGAAGAAGCCTACCACAACCTTGATCCAGTTGCTGATTGGATCGGTGAGGCGTGTGATTGAGACACAATCGTTGGACAAAGGACAGAGTCGTGCAGAGTACCCAGACCCGGCACTTTTGGATGGCCGTGAGTGTTCTTGCGTTCGCTCCTTTCGTAGCTGATGTCGGGTTAGCTTGGGTGACTCGGGTATTCAACCCCCGAACCGACCTGGTTACGATTCAACAAACGGGAGTCGAGATCCGGATGCTTGTACAGTCCTTTCTCAATGCTCGGCTGAAAGCACTGCCAGGAGTTCAACCACCACCACCACCCCCTGTTGTCCACAGCGTCGAGAGTCAAGAAAGCCAGGATGAATATGACAAGCTGTTTCTGAACGATGAAGAGCTCCTGGCCGCGCTAGGTGGCGAGGCCGAAGCTTCTACTGTCGCCGACCTCAAGTCAAAAGAGGGCGCTCTATGCAAGGTCGGCTTCACTGCAATCTGGTGCTTGTGACGTTACTTCACAACATCACATAGGTTCTCGATAAATCCATCACCCCCGCCGTGTATCGCCTCGTCTGCAAACATTTCGGCGAAAGCGAGCATGGAAAGAGTGACGCGACGAGCACAAGGGCTGCTGACGAGTGGATAGATTGTTGGGTCGGCTGCGCGAATGTTCTCGTCCAGAACAACTACAAGGTAGAGGACCACGTTACCGATGCTCACGACCCGACTCATTGGTGTCTGCTAGGACTGGGGGTTATACATGAAGCTCGGTCAGCAATCTTGGGAAAAGATTATAGACAACTCGTGGCGCCGTCGAGTTGGGCTGCGTTTCAACGTCACACTTCTTCGTCTTGACCCGGGGGCATACAATGTAAGACAAAAAGTATATGCCTACTCCTGACTGACAGGGTTCCAACAGAAAATGAAGGATGACTTCATCGCTGTACTGCTAGTAGCCACTCTGTCATGCAAGACGACGATAGAACACGAGTTCATTAGTGTGGTGCTATCACTGGACGGGCTACAACACCCCCTACTTCGCGGTGCTCTTCTCGAGCCTATACCCGGGACGAGGAAATACGAAGTCAGTGAGGCTGACTATGAGGTTGCTCGGGGACGCTTGATCGAAAGTCAGTTGGCTCTCGTTGCCGTGACCTTTATCATGACCATCGTTCTAGCTATTTTCGCGAACGCCGCTGGGTGCCTTCGTACCAGGGTGGATGCTGAGAGCCAGACGTATGCTGAGTTGGTGGTTATGATGCTGTCGGCGATGCGCGACATGTACCAGGTAGTTGTTCGTTCCCTTCTCTGCTTCGAACGCTCTGACATGTACCTGGAGTCAACTGGGCAAAAGGCAGAATATGGTGAATTTTGTCGGAGAGTGTTCCGTATGCTGTCGAGGCATCCCGAGCTGGTCTCACACCCGAGGATGTCAGATGCGCTTGGGTGGGGGAGGAAGGAGTGGAACTTTGTGTAGTATTATAGGGTTAGGGTTTTGTCTTAGGTAATCCAGTCGGGCTCGATGCCCCAGTTACCAGTGTACCCTTGGTCGGATCTCTCACTTGTGTTTCTCTCCGCGCAGCCATGGCGGGGCTCATTTCTCCAAAACCGCTCTCGTATTTGCAGCAGAGCGCCCAGTTCAATCCCTACCAACAACAGCGTCTCGCTGGCTCTGCCCTTTCCGGGTTCTCCGAGACCCCCTCGCTCGGTCTCCAGCCCCATCAGCAACATATCATCGGCATCCACGAGGAGAACAAAATTTATGCCCTGGTCATCGACCTGATGGACCCTAATACAAGGGAGGGTGCTCTCCTCGAGCTCAGCAAGAAGAGAGAGCAGTACGACGATCTCGCGCTCGTCCTCTGGCATTCTTTTGGTACGTGTTATTTATGCCACCCTGACACCCTTCGGGCCGTCTCTGACGACACCTAATTCGTACTATGTAGGCATTATGCCCGCCCTTCTCCAGGAGATTGTCTCCGTCTACCCCCTCTTGTCCCCGCCCAACCTCACCGCCCATGTTTCAAACCGCGTGTGCAATGCCCTCGCTCTCTTGCAATGCGTCGCCTCTCATTCAGAAACACGCCAGCTTTTCCTCAATGGTATGTGGTTTCTAATGTGTTATTCCCGAGTGACGATTTACGCGCCCGCTAGCCCACATCCCCCTCTTTCTTTACCCCTTCCTCAATACGACTTCAAAAACCCGGCCTTTCGAGTACCTTCGCCTTACTTCACTCGGTGTAATTGGTGCTCTTGTCAAGGTATCCACGCTGTTACCTTATCCCCATCGTCACTTATACCTAAACCCAGCAAAACGACAACAACACTGTTATTCATTTCCTACTTTCCACTGAAATTATACCCCTTTGCCTGCGCATCATGGAGACCGGTTCCGAGCTCTCAAAAACCGTTGCCATTTTCATTGTGCAAAAGATTCTTTTGGATGAAACCGGCTTGACGTATATATGCCATACCTATGAGCGCTTCTACGCCGTCGGCACCGTCCTCAGCAACATGGTGAATCAGCTCGTGGAAACCCAAGCTGTCAGATTGCTCAAACATGTTGTGCGCTGTTACCTGAGGTTGAGCGACAATATGAGGTATGTTCACACGATGCGTAGCGGCGTGACGTGAGCTGATGCGAACTGCAGAGCGAGGGAAGCGCTGCGGGCATGTCTTCCTGAGCCCCTTCGTGACCAAACTTTCAGCGTCCTTCTCAAGGTTTGTAATCATTCTGCCTTGCTGTCGACCCACTTATCGCTTTTGCAGGGCGATATGGTCACGAAACGCTGCTTGACTACTCTTCTCAACAACCTCAACGAACAGTGACGCAGCAATCAATCGGGACTGCCTGGACGTTAACAGCATACTTTCGCGTCTTCACCTTTACGTTTGAAATGGCCCGCACAAGTGGTAAACCTTGGACAATCTGGATAAATTCGATTAACCTGCACTTATATTTGCACCCGCGTCAGACACGTACAATGTACCACCATTTTGCTAACTAAACGCTCTCACTAATGTGAATATCCGGGGTAGAAGATTGTTGTACTGTAGGAACAGTGAATTTATTCCCATTACACTTGGCAGACCCCGGTGGTTTTAATATCGTGCCAGCTGGTCCGCCCCATTCACAGGGTGGGGTAAGCACAGCATTGTAAATTTCTTCGATTAACGTTTGTTTATGGTGTCGGACTTGGACTTGGGCGGTCGGTTGAGCACCTCCTTTCATCACCGTCGTGTACATCCTGCACTAACTTATATTATGTTCGACACGCTTCACGAATTCTTTGCGGGGGTTTCCCCCACCGCCAATTCAACATGCACAACTTTTATCGATGGAGAGACCATATGTCTGCCCCCTCTCGAGGTCCCCTTCTACTTTACCATGCGCCAGAATCTCGTCGGCAGTGTCCCCGACAACATCCTGGCACTCGCAGCACCCGTCGCGGCCTACTGGTCAATGTCTCTTTTCTTCCACTGTCTCGACACGTCAGGTTGGACATGGTTGGACAAGTACCGAATTCACGAGTCGGTCGAGGTCAAGTCCCGCAATCGTGCTACTCGTTCGCAAGTCATCTGGGCCGTCATCCTCCAACATACATTGCAAACCGCACTCGGTTGTTATTGGTTGTCTGATCCCCCAAAGATATCTCCCTCGAAGTGTGTAATGGAAATGGAGGCCGTCGGGTGGACGTTGGTACGTCTCGTTAGGTGGGCAATCGGCCCAGATGTAGGGAACTATTTGTTGGAGCTTCGAGGCGCCGACATTACATATTGGCTATACTGGTGGGGTATTCCCGCTGCACAACTCCTCTTCTCCCTGTAAGTTCACTCCCCCTTGTTTGAGATGCTTGCATCTCAATCGAATATCGATAGATTCATTGTCGATACATGGCAATATTTCCTTCACCGCTGGATGCACTCGAACAAATTCCTCTACAAACACTTCCATTCCGTGCACCATCGGCTTTATGTACCCTACGCGTTTGGTGCACTATACAACCACCCTCTCGAGGGATTTGTGCTCGACAGTGTTGGTGCCGTGGTGGCGGAGACTGTTGCCAACCTTTCAACCCGACAAACCATCTTCTTGTTTGCGTTCAGTACCATGAAAACGGTCGATGACCACTGTGGTTACAGCTTCCCTTTCGACCCATTACAGATGCTCAGTGGTAACAATTCTGATTATCATGACATTCATCACCAAGTTCGTATATTTTTCAATGTTGCTTTCACGACGCTCACTGCCATTCGCCCCAATTTAGACTATTGGGATCAAGTCCAATTTCTCGCAGCCTTTCTTCATTCACTGGGACACAATCCTGGGAACTCGACTGACGAGGAGGGACATCGAGGAGCGTAGACAAAAGCTCAAGACAACATAACGCGAGCACGCCCACTCATCTGGTTCCTTGTTATGCAGTTTGCTTTCATGTAGATGTTTTCCTCTGTCATCGGCATTCTTTGTCGAGTACTTATCTTGCATAGGTTTCTGTTGTAATATTCTAGTGGATGTCCTAATGATGTGATGAACCCTCTCTCTGATGAGTCTGAGTTCCTGATACGGTCCGGAAATATAGATCATAATAGTCCGGTTGTCACTTGTTCACCTTGCTTGAAAGCATGTACATTCCTACCTTTGATGTTTGACTGTCATACGGGAGGACTCCGAACAAACTCCGAAGATCTTATCTGGCAATTTTGGTATCAACCTTGGCAGGCGGTCCACATATTCATTCAAGTTATATATCACCATCGGTTCTCTTTCTATGTCCCATGATCAGTTCTTCCCTCCAATCGGGCAGCTCGCGAAAAAGGCAGATGATCTGCTGGAGGAACTCACCACCTCCAATGGCGACGTCCAAGAGGACAGACCTCTGGAAGAAGTCGAGTCCCTCTGCATGCAATGCGGGGAACAGGTGAGCCTCCTTGGTCTCCCTAACCAGATCTTCGTGTAGACGCCTGCCCACAGGCCACTAACACCGATCGCAGGGAACGACCCGCATGTTGCTCACTTCCATCCCGTACTTTAGAGAAGTCATCGTGATGAGCTTCCGATGCGAACACTGCGGCGCGACGAACAACGAGATACAAAGTGCTGGCGCCATCCGAGGTGCGCCGTTCGCTCTGACGGGCTTGGAATGTGGCGGGCCGTCGTGCTGATGCACCCGCCATCATAGAACTTGGCGTGACTTATACCCTCAAGGTGCTTCACCGAGGCGATCTCGATCGTCAGATCGTTCGCTCGCAAGCGTGCGAGATCGCCATTCCCGAGTTCGAGTTGACGCTTCCACCGAATGACAGGGGACAGCTCACGACCATCGAGGGTCTCTTGCGTGACATTGTGGCTGATCTCGGCGCCGACCAACCGCTCAGACGAATACAAAACGAGGCCGTTTACATTAAGGTTCAGGAAATCATCGATGCACTCAAAGAGGTTATAGATGAAGAGGAGAACGAGGAAGAGGTCAAACCGGTCGTGGAGCAACTCAGAGAACATCCGGTCAAGAAGACGATTACGATCACGCTGGACGATCCGTCTGGCAATTCGTTTGTGGAGTTTGTCGGGAGCATGGCTGATCCCAAGTGGACTCTCAAGACTTACACTAGGACACTTGAACAAGCGGCTAGATTAGGGTTGGCCGTACCAGAAAAAGAAATGAAAGGCGCAGCGGAGGAGGATGCAGGGGATCAGAAAGGAGCCGAGGGAGAAGGCGAAAGTCTTGACGGAAAGAACGACGAGATCTTTGAGTTCCCGGGGGTCTGCCCGCGTTGTGGACGTGTACTGGTGACTCGGATGAAGAAAGTATCTATTCCTTACTTCAAGGTAAGAGTGGTCTTTGGCCTTGTGATCCGAAAGACCTGACAAATGTTGTTGCAGGAAACATTGATCATGTCGACGAATTGCGAGAGCTGTGGATATAGAGATAATGAAGTCAAGGCCGGCTCAGCTGTCTCGGAGAAGGGAAAGAAAATAACCTTGAAAGTAGTTGACCAAGAAGACCTGAGGAGAGATATTTTGAAGGTCAGCAGTAACTTGTCTCCCTCACCCCAGTGCGAATGGACGTCTGTAACCTTCCTAGAGTGAAACCGGCGGGTTAACAATCCCGGAAATAGACCTGATCCTTCAGCACGGAACGCTAGGGGGACGATTCACAACCCTGGAAGGAATCTTGGACCAGATTTACGAAGAGCTTTCCCAGAAGATGATTGTAACAGGTGATTCGAGTACGACCAGAGACGAGGACCGCGAAAAGTTCCAAAAGTTCTTACAGGATCTGAACGCAGTTGAGTGCTTTACAATCATCAAGGTGCTTCATGTTATATTCATCCCATACTCCCAGATCAAGCAGGTGGAGCGAGAATTCACCCTCATCCTGGATGATCCTATGGCGAATTCATACGTGCAAAACACGTACGCACCAGATCCTGACCCAAACATGACGATCGAGACCTATGAGAGGAGTTGGGAGCAAAACGAAGAGCTGGGCCTGAATGATATGAAAGTCGAGTCCTACAGTGGAGACAATCCAGTGGAAGGCAACAGTGATAAAGGAGAGAAGTCCTGATTAGAAGCTGTTTGGTAAGAAACAAGCGCTCCTGTCACCTCACCGTGGAACTACTTTACGAGCAACATCGACATGCGCTTCCTTATCTTCCCGGTTCAGGCTGTCATGAAAAGTTTCGTGGGATTCGAGGAGGACTTGTGACCTTGATCCTTATTAGCTAACCATCAGCGCTCATCACTTTGTTACCTAACGCCAACGGCCAACTGGCGAAGTCACGCTTTCAGCGGATCACTGGCATCTGATATGAGGTTTGCTCACCTTCACTGCACTACTCATGCACTACTGTAATTAGGGACCAATTTCCAAGATTACTTAAGTCTCGCTGGTGGAGCAACTTCGACAGTTTGATTCAGACGCAGGTCAACGCGGCATTTCAATGTCTGGTCATCTGAAATGATTTTGTGCTCCCATTCCCAGCGCCCATCTGTCAAGCAGAGTTTGGGTAGCACAACAGCAACCAAAATGGCCAAGGATGCGAGAGGTGGAGGAAAACGTGTTTCGTGTTGATTTAATATGTGCGTTCATTCCCGGCGCCCATCTGTCAAGCAGAGTTTTTGGCTAGAACAACAACAACCACAACAGCCAAGGATGCGAGAGGTGGAGGAAAGCGCGCTTCGTGTTCTTGATTTCCACCTTACCGCGCGCTTTATATACCACCGTCGTTCGTCGGTTCGTCTACACCAAGTTCCTTCCCTCTTGGACTTACTCTGACATCGCGGACCCCCATTACCTTCATTCTCAGTTGCTTCCTCGTTTTATCTCGTCTGGTATTTGCCCATCGCTCGTCATCTCGTTCCGTCCTTGAGCGCTCCACATCTTTACCTTGTTCGCACATTGCTGTCTCTCACCGATCACCTATTGTTCTCTATTTGCACCTCGTCTCTGTCCATTGCAGGTATGGCTTATCATCAAGTAGTCGTTCTATGTCATCAAAACTCAATAACTCCGAACTGGTCATAGATGACGTATAGGATTCGCTTAATTCACTTGAAAACACGAGCAATTTACTGGCATGAGGTTGACGCCATATTGTGGGACAAGGTCTGGACGATTTCTCACATCTGGGACAGAGGAGGAAAAACCATGATCCCCCTGTGGGGAGTTTCTTGGAAGTCGAAGGCGTTCTCAAGCGAAAATCGGTTCAATATCATGTTCGAGAAAACTCGGCAGATTGTTGAAGCACGCGGCGCAGAATACGTATGGATTGACGCCGCCTGCATTCGCCAGGATAGAGAAGAGGAAAAGAAGGAACAAGTTCCATTCATGGGAACCATATACTCTAAGAGTGCTGGTTGTGTCGCCTTCGGGACGCTCTCACCCGAGGACCGATTTGTAGAGATCGTTTCCACATACGATGCCGGCCGGAAGGCTTGGGTATGCAATTGGTTCGAGCGAGTGTGGACGTTCCAGGAGCTCCAGCTGCCTAAGGTACTGCTGTTTGTCTCCGGAGATCACGTTTTAACACGGGACGAAATCTATCTCTCCATTTTGATGATGTCCCCGTACCTCACGTCCCGCTGTCGATCGCCTCCGAGTCCATCTCGTTTCAACGACCCTCACCTCTCGATCCAAGATGTAATCAACACCGTTTCACCCTTATCGAGATCCAACACCCAGCGCTCGCTGATGCAGACTAGCAAGCGCGGCTGTCGCAAGGATCAGATCAATGACAAGGTCTATGGCATCCTTGGTGTCCTTGCTCAACCATTCTCTCAATTAGAAGTGGATTATAATATCAGCCTCCCGCAAGCAGTGCTGAATCTCATGGTGTTGATGCCGCCAAATGACGTTCTTGACACCCTCACGTTCAACACGCTTTCTCCTGCGGACAACATCCACGACGCCCTTCATTGGTCTGGAATGATCGAGCTCGATAGGCCCACAGAACATCCGTCCTATGAGACAGATATTCATCACCCGACGGATGCGTTTGTTGTTGGCGACGCGCAACGCGCAACCACAGTCGTTCATGACGCACCACTCTGGAAAGTGGTGGTTACGAAGCCAGTGGACACCCACGCGGAATCACTAGCAGACACTCACGTTCGGGCTTGGCCCTCTATCGCTATTTTCTCCAAGTGTGCCAAGCTCACGAACGACTTTTCCAAGGTGGAGCGGTCTGCACAGTATGTGGATGCCGTTAGGAGGGCTGAGAGAAGTCTAGCGGCAAACTGGATATCGCTCAAGCCATTGCTCGAGAAGGTCACCAGGGACGGTGGCGGTGGGGATAAACTTTTGTCTTTCCTTCAGAATCCGCCTTCCAAAGCTGAACCGGGCGGTATCCCACCCAACAGGCTTGGAGATGCGAGTCTGTTTGACAGGGAAGTCATCGTGCTCGTCTGCAGATCCAAGGCGGACAAATCATTTCATTATGGGATCGTGGTGACGCCCAACAAGGATGGTACCTGGCACAAAGTGTGCACAGCCTCGTTCTCTGATAGTTGTGTCACTACTAGTAGGACTCGTGTAAAGAGGGTCGTGATTGGTAAGTGACGGCCACGTTGATGTTCTCTTCAAACATGTAGTAGTTTACTTGTCAAAAAGAATAACATGCCCGTTCAGAAAATAGGTACCGTCGTCAATGGGAGTCGGATCACCGCACACCGTACGCAGGCACCTGGACCGTCAAGGATGGCGAACTTGAAATCTGTCGTCGTCAGGGGCAATGAACAGCATGGTGAACCAGTGTTTGAAGACATGGTGGCGGACAGCCGCCGCCAACCGCCGTGACCAGCGGCGAGCCCACGGCGAGCCCACAAGCCACATACACGGCGGTGGCATTCGCACAGTCATAGACCCTCGCACGTGATGTTTATCACGGTTATGTTTACGTGTTATCATCCAAACTTAGATGCTCGACATTCGAGGAGGACCTGCACCATACTGTATATTTACCTACATGTGTTACTAAGATATATGAACAGCACGTCTGACAGACTCGTCTGCTGTTTTTGGATGGCATCGTCACCATCTTCATTTCCTTTGTGTTTTGTGACTTGGAGATTCCGGAAAAAGCAATGGAGGAGCAGGTATATGAGGTGACAGTCATCACCTCGAGTCGCTGGCATGCGGGGAAAAGTATGACGCTCCAAACGTAACAAAAATAAGCGCGATATTTAGTCATCATGCGCGCGATTCCGGTCATCATGCATCATGCGCGATTTCGGTCAACTTGAATATGTGCGCGTTTCTGGCTTGTGTGTCGTGCGGGAGGAAAATCAACATGTCCCTTTAAATTTTTGTAATTCACAAGCAACGAAACGAAGCTTAG
This sequence comes from Xerocomellus chrysenteron, assembly GCA_038093415.1. Classification (NCBI taxonomy): domain Eukaryota; kingdom Fungi; phylum Basidiomycota; class Agaricomycetes; order Boletales; family Boletaceae; genus Xerocomellus; species Xerocomellus chrysenteron. The sequence goes on along the minus strand of JBBPSD010000579.1, from coordinate 3,660 downwards.
CAGACTAGCTACTAGTAGTATCTATCGAGAGGTGAGACTGTTGCTGCCAGTGGTGTCCAGGAGACGACTAGCCGGGGTATTGGTGACTCGCTCTATGAACGTATCTTCGTGTCGAAATGCAACTTGTGTCTTAACGACTGCCATCATTGCCCTCCAACACTCGACAGAAACCCTCCCAATATCCATCCCCTCAAATCGCTGGACTGCTTCCCTGTACGGCTGCGGATTCCTCCCATCCAAGAGGAAGCGGCCCATGCCGTTCCACCACAGCTGTTTCCAGTCATCCGTACATTGGTCATTGTTAGCACAGGCAGACACATGGACCATGGGAGGTGCTTCACAGGTGACGATACGACGATGAAGTTGGATGCGCTCCTGGGCTTTGAGGACATGAGCCCACACTACTGGGCCCACTGAGGTGTATTTGTCAGGCGTCAGATTGTCGAACCTAGCCTTAACTAGCCGTTTGAAGCTATATGTGAAAAGCTGAACAAGGTTGTATTCCATCGAGATAGAGAGCAAACGTGACAGTTGGATGGCAGTACGACATTCAAATAGCCGTTGAACGGCATAATTGCGAGCATCTTGGCAGATATACTGATGGCTGAGGTCGAGGAGCTGGATGATTACATCATCCTTAATATCTGCTGTGTCGGGCCTCCACCTTCAGGACAATAGCAATTGTTGAGATGGTTGCGCCAATTCAAAACAAAAACCTACGTACTTGTTATAACAAACAGAGATGAAGAGTTCGAACACCGTCTTGCTCACTGAAGGCGGTACAAGGATTGGTGAGTCTTCAGTTTGCCCATCAATTTGATGTGTTGTCGCTTCCAAGTTTGCGTCAAACATGTCACGAAAAGATTCTGACTTATCCGCAAGGACACTGGCATGAACTTTGAATAGGTATTGCCCTGCCTGATGAGGAATCCAAGTCGTCAGCTTGGTTTCTCGCACCTAGAACAGGAATATTGTGCACGCATCCGAAAGATGTGAGTTCCGTCATTGTAAAAGAACATGTAGTGGGGTCGGGCTTGTCCTGTTGGGTACTCCATAATATTCCAGAAGTAAAGCAAGACTAGATAGAAGGTATTGTCAAAAGAGCAAGTTCGACTTAGAGAGTCAAAAGTTCAAGTTAGTCACAGTTATTACAAGTCTCCGCCTAGCGTCTGGGTGTGTTTGTATTTTTTTTCGTATTAGCGACTCAGTGGCGGTATCCGAGTCTTTCCTACCAGTCACTTACCATCCACTGCAAGTTCTGAGACTATATGGGTCATGTCGCTATTCGACCATCATTTCCTTCACTTCCTGACCGACTTGGAGATAATCTGCAATGGTCTGCTTGTGTTCAGAGAGCACATGAGTTGTTAAAAAGTACCTACGACCATGCAGTTCACGTTCTCCTAGCAGACAGCGCAGATCCAACGCGAATTGCATTCCACATCGATCGAATAAAAGCTGAAGCCATTCCCCTACTCATGGACCTCACTCCACCTGCTGCCAATCATGGTGAAGACTCGAACTTGGATGGCAGCGGTGATCGTATTCAAGAAGATGAGCTACCAGCAGCGGCGTGGCTAGAGAATGTCGCTAAACTTCTTGGTGATACAGTATGCATGCTGAAATCACTTGCCAAGAACCTTGACAATCAGTATGTTAACTTGCCTTCATGAATCAAAGACGTGAGGGTACTAACAAAGATATTAAAGCGATGAACAGAATATTGAGCTTCTGCAACTCACAAGAATAGAGCATACAGGCAAACGAGGGCGCCCCAGGGTCTCGATAGACCTCAATTTTGTGAAAGAGGCAATGGCGGCACATCGCAACATCAGATTCGCCGAGATTGCCAGGATACTACAGGTCCACCCACAGACTCTGCAGCGCTACCGACGTCATCATGGAATAGAGAAGCCATACTCTGCCATCAGTAACCGGGAGCTTGATGTTCTTGTGAGGTCGTTTAAGACTCACAAACCTGAGTCAGGGTTTCGATATCTGACTGGTTTCCTTTGGGAGCAAGGGATTTATATCCAACGACAACGTGTTTGGCAGTCGCTACACCGAGTGGACAGGCTGAATCGGCACCTACGACGAGGAAACCAGGTCATTCAGAGAAGACGATACAAGGTAAAACGAGCAAATGCGCTTTGGCATGTTGATGGTCACCATAAATTGATACGATGGGGGTTCGTGATCCATGGGTTCATTGATGGTTATTGTAGAATGGTATGCATGCTAGTCCACTGGGATTACAGTGCTTGGATCATTTAACTTACTGTGTAATCTGCAAGGTGACCGCACTTCAAGTCAGTATCAATAATCGAGCGTCAACAGTCCTCAACCTCTTTCGGGAAGCGGAGCAAGATTTTGGAACTCCTTCTTGTATGAGGGGGGACCGTGGTGGTGAGAATATTGATGTCGCAACATACATGGTGATGAAACGGGGCCCAAATCGAGGGTCATTCCTATGGGGCTCGTGAGTTTCAGAGTTACTATATTTGCTTAGGCTAATTACGACATAGATCAACATGCAATTCCCGAATAGAACGACTATGGGTAGAAGTCGGAAGCCAGTTTGTGCAGCGATGGAGAGCATTTTTCACGCAACTAGAAAGGTTACATCGCCTTGACATCGACAAACGTGGACATATGTGGCTCCTACAAATTCTTTATCTTACAGCGATCAATGAGGATTGCAAAGAATTTCAAAGAGAGTGGAACCTTCATCCGATTGCTGGATCAACGACAAACAACAAGAGCCCACAGGTAAATGAACCAATTAACTACTAATTTGGTGGTACAAGTGATAATATTTATAGGATTTACGACTTCTCAGCACTGCACTCCATGGAACGTACCATGACGAGTACGCGGGAACTGATGAAGCTCTTCTAGATCAGTATTATGGCATTCACGGAAGAGAGCTCATCCGAGGTGTCGGGCAAACAGGTGCTGGACACCTGGACGAGGACTTGGAAGACAGTGTAGAGGGTCGTAATCTGTGTCGGATCGCTCAAATTGAAGAAGGTCAGCTGCAACAAGTTCGTCACAAAGCAGTTGAAGTCCCAGAAGAAATGTCACCATTTAGGATCGACATTCATGAAGCTGATTTTTTCGCTCTTCTGGAGAATGTTATTGCACAAGATATCATACCTGAAGGGTATGGACTCTTGCCAGGTGAACTCGATGACGAGGATGTTGAGATGGTTGAGGTCTTGTGGTTCGGGCTTCGGGGAACAAAATCTATTGTGATTTCTCTGACAGAGCCCATTTGGGCAGCTCGAACAAAGCTTTGGACCCAAGCCATAGACTTATTATCAATTTTTAATGCAGCCGGCCAATGTGTAGCAGAGTAGCATAGTTGTCAACTGCTAGAACTTGAATACGTAGTCAGCAGGCAATCATTGTTAGCCATTTTTTACAAAGTGCAAACAATACCACTTAACCTGCCCTTTTGCCTCTCTCTCGGTTGTCCTGACTTGGCATCTCACTAGGCCACCATGTCAGAACCAAACACGACATACTGCTGTGAGTTCACCAACGGAACTCAGTGCTCCTGCGAGGTCTTCTCGGAACCACCAGAAGATGTCCCTAGGATTTGTCGTGAATGCATACTTGAGAACACACGGCTCGGGTACTACTCAGACCCACCTGGAG
>JBBPSD010000578.1:0-20960 GCA_038093415.1 Xerocomellus chrysenteron | reverse complement strand
CGCACGTGCGTGCAATGGATAATGACCAGGGTGCTGATGCATGTTGATTGAATGCCAATGATCTGGATGGGTCACCGCAAACACGAAGTCCAGCATGGGACCATCGGTTCCCTTTGATTTTGCGTCTGCCGGCTTGTCGTAGCCAGCTTGCTCGAATACACCCGAGCCGTAGGCAAATGCATAGCGAATGGGGGCATCGAACGAGTCCACGATGTCTTCCAGGAGGGCTCGGGTCGAGTTCGGCACTGGGAGTAGTTGGTTCCGTCCAAACGAGGGTGGAAGGATTGGTAGAGCCTGGCGCTGGCTGCTAGCAACAGGGCGGGGCCGTGGATGGAGACGGGTCGGACGAGGCTTGGTGCCGTCCAGGATGGGGGGTGGCGGGACATTGGGCGTGTGAGGGACCGATTCGGTGGTAAGCGAACGTAGGAGGGACGGAATCTGGCGGGAAGACGGGCGGGTGCTCGAGAACATCGTGTCCAACGACGAGCAGATGTGTCTCAGCAACGTCAGCGACAATGAGCGAAACGTCGAACGTCGGGCAAACGTGACCAAGAAATCGTGTGCCTAAATGGGGAAAATTGTCGGACCCGGAAAGTCATACGTTCCCGGCCAATTCGTCATCAGGTCTTGGATACTGACTTAGTACCTACCAGTTAAACAGTTGCATTTATGGGTAAAATCCATCACATACTAGCCCGACTCGGAGGACAACGGCTTCGGCAGGTTGATGCGATGACTCTTACCTACAGCGCAGAGGTCTGTTGGAACCTGTCAGATAAGCTTATGGTCTTCCATACATGCGTCTATCAACGCAAGAAATGACAAGCAATATCCGGACCGGGAGGAGCAGAAGCAATAGGCTACGATACGATGTTCTATGGAGCTCGCTAACCCTTCTCGTTCATAGATCTCCACGCATTGTGCTCCAACCTTGTCGCGCGACAGTGGTTTTATTACCAAGCTCAGAAGGTTGGTGAACAATACCACTGACGGGAATTTTCAAAGCGCAGGTGTGGCTTTGATAACCGAGGCTCAAAATTTCAGCTTTCGATAGTGGGCACTTCCCTTGCGAGGGTAATGGCCATTGTCCTCATACTTTTTTGGGGCCCACTTGATCCATGGCTGCTTCTGTGGACCCCCACAATCTATACCTCTCCAAATCCGTCATTGATGGTGAGCAAATCGCTTTGTTCTCCAAATCAAAAAGTGCTCTCTTAGTCCACAGCAATCTCGAAAAAACATCAAAGCGGGTGGTCGAGGGTATGATAAATAAGCCCCCTCTGCCTGATACTTCGCCATCACACGTCCACACCCCTGAACGCTCATCACCTCTTCATCTCAAGACCGGACCTACGCCATTCTACCCATCACAACATGGTTTTACTCGCACTTCCGCCCACTATAGACTGCCCCCCGGAGCGCTGCTTCTGTGGTCGCAAGACGGTCGAACCCCACGAGTACTGGTTCTGCTCCGCCGAGTGCGCCCGTCTGGACTCCCTCCAGTCACTCGGTAATCCCAATTGTCACTATCGCAACGTTGTGCGCGATGCCTATGTTCGAGCAGGCGCCCCAGAACTCCAACCCCGTCGTATGATGTCCACAGTCCACCTCCGCCCGGGACCCTCCGAGCAACGCGTTTTCGTGAACGTACCCCCTCCCTTCCTTCCACCGACGAATCCGCCGCATCAGAGCAACGTGGCCCCCGCACGCAGAGCCGCACGGGATCAAAACATGACAGGGTTCCCTACGCTTCCGGGCGAGCCACTCGTCGCTGAGAAACACGATCGCTCGAGACGTCAGGGTGTTCAACATTTCCCGTCGCCCGCGCATCCTGTCCCAAGGCCTGGTGATCACACCTTTGAGCAAATCTCCCTCGATGCCATTCCCCTCCCCGAACACGCTCCGACCCATTCTCTCAGACGCGTCCCCTCGTCCATCGATGGTATCAGGAAGAACACCAAGAAATCCGCGGTTGCGGCGCTGCTGAATTTCGGCCGGTCCCGGAAGGACAAGGAAGTCGAGAACCCCGAGAGGGTATTTGGTCACCCCGTGAACACCTTCATGCCACCAGTGAGGAATGACCCTCGGAGAATAGGAAGAGCTCTCTGAAAAATTCTACCCCAGGGATTTGTTTAACGAAACTTATTGATAGCATATCACAATGGATTGTCTCATTTTTAAATTGACTTTATTGACATGTACGCATTTGTCACTCTCGTTTAGTCTCTATATTCTAGTATACATTCTATGCTCGTACGTCTCTGTGTACTCGCAATGCAACTCACTCTCTTTCCGTATTTCATGGATGGATGGCCGAAGTTTGACCCGAAATTTGAAGGCAAACTTGTTAGAACGTCATCGCGTCATCCCTGAGCTAAACATACCGAAATTTCATTCAGAACGAAACGGCCTCAACTTTTCCTAGACAAAAATCACATTGTAGATTGCGTACGAAGAGCATCGTGTCGGACGTTGCCCAAGTCATAAGTATACCAAAAATGTAGATCCGTCAGCAATGTTACACTCCTTATGGACATTTTAAAAACTCAAGAGACCCATGCCCAGCGGATCCCGCACCCTCTGCGGTAAAACCCGCATGTTGGAAGTAGAAAAAAAAGAAGAGATATACCAAGGAAGAGATAGCTACATGGATATAATCACGATGCAAAAGATATATATGTTCTTTGCCACCCAGAAATCGCATAAGATATAACAATGTTTAAACGATCGGAATCACGTTTCAAGGGATTCAAAGGCGAGCCGACAGTCGACCTGTCGGTAGATAAAGCATACATGAGAAAAAAAAGGAAAAAGCACATTCTTGTTTGTGTCGCTCGAAATCGGGCGTCAACGCTTCGACGCATTCGCCCAGGGACTCTTCGGCTTCGCAGCGTCCGCCGCTTGCTTCTGGGCACGCAGTAACGCACTCTTGTTGGGCCGAGGCGTAATCGTGGGAACTTGCAAACTGCTAGGACGACGCGCTTTCCTAGTCGGGGGGATGAAGCCGTCCGGCAGCTCATCGCTGTCATTGGACGTCGTACTTGCGGTGCTGAGTGGGCCAGTGCCAGTACCGCTGCTCGAAGTCTGAGACGAGTAGCTAGTGGTCTTCTGAAGCACAGGAGCTCCGACATTGGAGGTGCGGGAGGTCGCGCGGGGTGGTATTGCAGACCTGGGACGGGTCCACGACGGCTCGCCATTGTCCCGATATGCACTCATAGCAGAGGAACTACGAGAATGCATCCCCGATCCAGGTGTCTTCGGTTCCGTAGGCACACGGACTACCGGACATCTCAGTAGTCTGGGCAAGCCATCGAGAAAGTCACTTACACATGAAACTGCTCGGTGGAGGACCACCCTCCTTCCTCAAGGCGGCACTTCTGTTGAGGCGAGGAACGATAGTCGGCGGCTTCGTGCTTGAAACTGAGAAACTTTCACGGCGTTTATGACCAGGCACGCCTTCAAACGTATTCTTCTTCCTCATGGCTTCCGTCTCCGTCTCCTCCCCATCGGCTTCGTTTGCGCTCGTCTCCGAGCGTTTCTGGGGCGTGCCTGGACTACCAGTCTTAACACCACCGTTCACGTGCCCAACACCCTTGGGCATCGGCCCAGAAATAGACATGCGCTTCTTCCCTGGCGGCGTTGCAGGCTGCTCAAGCCCCAACCGTAATGCCGCCGCCTTTGTCAACCTCGGAGCAATCGTCGGCGGTGCCGTCGACGCCACAGTGATCGTCTCTGTACGCTTATGCCCAGGAACGCCCACAAACGTCTTCTTCGCTCGCTCCTTCTCCCTCTCTTTCTCTGCCACCTCGTTTTCTTTGTCCTTGCGCGGCAAAGGAATACGTCCGGTGCTCGCCAACGACATGCGCGTTTTGACTTCAGCTCGGGGAGAGCCGTCCGCAGAGAGGCCCTGTCGGAGAAGCGCGGCTTTGGTGAGACGTGGTGCGATATCGGGGGCTAGGTGCGTCTTGGGGAGCGGACGAGCGTGAAACTGGGCCTTGCCAGATGAGGAAGTAGATCCGGTGAGGCTACGTGGAGTACTAGAAAATCCAGGCCCACGCGCATCCGAGGAACCAGGTGAGGGAGTGAGCAAATGTGCGGACCCAATGGGCGTGTCGAGGCCGAACTGGAGTGCCTCGAGCACCGCAGAATTGATAGAACGGATAGAGCGACTATCGAATTCGCTGTCGCCTGCGACAGGCGGGAGGTCGGAGACAGGGAATGGAGGACTGGAGACGAAGAGGGCTGAAATCAGCATTTCAGCTTGTGCCTCGCTTTTGGCTCCAATCATGGCGCCGTTGAGGGAAGGAAGGAGAGACAAGAGAACGGGGACGGCACGTCGGCGCTCGAGGACATATACCCAGACAGGACCGCTGATGAGATCATTTGAGTAATAGGCGGGGCGTCATGAGTAAAGCAGGGAAGCGGGGTACCAAGCATGGAAACTCACTCGCCGAGGAATCGGGTATCGTCACCGAACAACTCGTAAAACGTCTCCGGTTCCGTCTCGGTATCGAATTCCATCTGTCGTTCCTTGACTATCTGCGAACAGATGTTGGTAAGTACATATCCAAGTCCGTCAATATTGATGGCGGATCCGCCAAGCCACGCGAATACACGTGCCACCCCGTCAGCGGGAAACCCGTTTAGAAGCGTATCGTCTATCCAAAACCCCTGGATGACGCTGAAATTGGGAACTTACTTCGAAGTTGGCCTCGAGAATACGGGGCTCGATTTCGAGACGCTGTTCCAACGCGTGTGTCTTGATAATTGCAACAGTACGCGACACAGAGGGAGACGGATGGACATGGCCCAAATCTTGTAGTTGGAGAAGCGCACTCGAAGCCTGAGCATGGTCATCGTAGAAGTCCGAAGGAGGCGGGGACTGTAAGGACGCGGATGGCATGTGGTATACTTGCCTTGGCGCTAAATGGGAACGGGAACGTATTGAAGAGGGAAAGGAGAAGATATACACAGCAAATGCCAGCTACTGTAGAGAAGGAAAGAAATCAAAAAGAAAGAAAAGCAGCGATAAGCCTCGAGGACGCTGGCGCAATGGAAGTCAGTCAAATCAACAAAGTTTGTGTGAATAGTTTGAATCTGAATCGGCCCTGCGACGACGGCCAATCTATTGCATCCGTTGGTGGCAGACCTCGGACACCCGGACACCCGGCAAGCTGGGTTGTCAGAGAAAGCTTGTGAGTTGGCGTTGCTCGACATTGGACACCCCTGCAATGCAGGTTTTAGAACGTCACTCTGAAACTCAATTGGAAGATCACACTGTTTCGGTCCCGCTGGTGCGGTGCAATCTCGGTCCCTCGCAAACTGCCGCTAATGTTCCTCAGTTCCTAGCCACTCGATTCTCTCCAAACAGGAGTCAATGGTCACTCCTGCGACAAACAAAGTAGTACCATCTTCCCACTTGAATATTCCGCGGGACCTTCTAAGCATAGCACCCCGGCGACTAATTAGTCAAGATGCCCCCCGTCAACTTGTAAAACCAAACTTTTAGTGTTTCATGAAATTCTAGTGACCAATCAGGTGTTTCAAAGCAAGAGACACCATTCCTAGCAAAGTAGTAAGGTCAGTGGCAGCGACTCGTCTGCGACTAATAAAGTCAGCCGGCTGGCTTTTGACCTCTTCCCCGCTTCAAATGACAGGACCAAGTTAGCCAAATGGCCTCAGTCACCCGGGCACCTCGGTGTCACACTGCCTTAATTATACGGGAGTATAACTTGGCCATGAGCACTCGCTGCATGAACCAAATGTCCAGACAATTGGTCGGTCTGGTTTGCTCTCAGACTGGGGTATCGAATAATTTATTGGGCCGTTTTCGCTGATGCAGGGGACGAAATGGTCTCATTGTTTCTGTTCTGCACCCCTATACTGAAAGATATCATGTTTCTTGTCAGAGGCATGACGGGACATGAAGTTCACCGTGTCCTTTCCGTTGCTCAGTCGGACCTGGTCGCACTCTCGTTAATAGGTTCTACTCCTCCGTTGATTGAAATTAAATCTACGGAATTCCCCCATGGTCTATGCATTTAAAGATCCCCACCGAATACCTACGGAATCGGACGGTACGTTCACCCCACTCCGCTTTGCCCCCGCCCTCGCCGCCAGCCTCCGAAATGCGGCTCGACATCTTCCAACGAGCTTTTTCCTTGTCTCTCGCTTCCACTTTGATCAATGACTTCAAAGGAAACCTGACATCTCCAACAAGCATTTCAATCTGAATCGACTCAACTTGCACTTCCACCTATCGGAGACCAATGGCAACTCGTATGGGGCCCGGTCGTGGATTCCACTCGCCCCGATAACGCATGGCACATCGCCTTCCATCCAGCGCTTGAGTTGGTAGAGAATTTCGCAATGGGTTCTGTGGCTGACTTAATGCAAACGTTTCTAGATTCGCGACGGTTTTGTGCCGCGACTTTCTTCCAGATAGAATGCTTTGAGAGGGCACAGACCTTTGAGATGACAAGAGAAATGGCAATTCTGAAGGCGGATTTTCTTGAAGGACTACATTGTCCAGCGTGAACCTGTTCCTTCTTTCCGGTACCGGTGCTGCCGTTGTCTTATGGGCTCTTCGGTTTGATAGGTTTAACCTCGGTCCAGTAACAGACTAACAGGCGGTGGCGTGACTGAGCTCGAATATGTGTAAGCAGAGTCTTGTGAGGACACGGGCAAGACACGAGTCACCTTCAATTAAAGGAACAAATTTGGGGTTATTTAGGACGAACACGTTCAACTGTTGAGTAATCGCTCGTTGAAGTTCACGGCAAGAAGAGGATAAGTGGTTATTGATTTGGTGACCTCACTGTACAACAAGCTGACTCAGCCTGGGAAATATCGAAATTCGAAACTATCAAAGGTGATGACCAGCACAACTATTCAGTGTTCTGGCGGAAAGATTTAAGCACTGGAGCAGGTTTGTACACGAGTCATAAATCTCTTGCGGGTACGACTTACGAATGAAGTTAGCCGAAGGAAGATAACTTGACCTCAACTTCCTTGCTAGTAATACTTCAGTACTCAGTGCTCACTCATACTACACACAGAAAGTCATGTCGTCACGAAGAATGGCACGCGCATTACGAAGAGTGTGGCATCCCAAGGACGAGGCAGACCATCGTGAGGCCTGTCTAAACAAACCCTTCATGGTTACGGTTCCCCCGAAAGGCGATACATGCGATACATGCCCCGTCAAAAATCTTCCTCCAGAACTCCTGTCCCGCATTTTCGAGTTCGGTGGCACAGACAGTCAAGGTGTATGCCAGGTTAAGAACGGAAACGGGCACGTCCTCTGTGATTTGGTTGGAATCTTTCCCGAACAGATAGACACCGGTAGCAAAGGTCTCACAGTCGACGAGTTCTTTGGCTCATCATCTTCGTTCCAAATCAATGTATCCCTGGTTTCTCGCCACTGGTACAACGTGGCAATCTCAACCCCTTCCCTCTGGACAACCATCACCTGTCCAAGTCTTCCTTACGCCTATCCATCAAACACGCACCTCTCAAATCTGTTAAAGCGCAGCAATGGCCTCCCTATAGATATTGACCTTGGTAGGGGTTGCCAGCCGGATGCGTACCCTCTGCTTGTTCCCCACGTGCATCGCTGGCATTCCGTCAAGGCCGAATTTCATTCCTCCGAGAGTGCGGATGCGTTTCTCCATGCAGTCAGCCATCCGTCCATTTCCGCCGCCTCCCGACTGAAAACGCTCCAACTGTCTTTCCGACCAGACGAGGATTCCCGCGAACTAGAGCAATACACTCTTTTCTGTGGCTCGGCACCTTATCTTGAACGCCTGACCCTATGGGGAGTGCACGTCGACTGGAACCAAGCCTGGATTTCCTCCGCATCTAATCTCACGTACCTCCAACTTGGATTTCATGCGGATAATGCTCGTCCATCTTGGGTCCAGTTTGCTACCATCTTACGCGGTGCTCCCGTCCTCACAACCCTCAAATTGCATATATCAGCTTCGGACTTAATTGACTGGCCTATCACGTCAGATGATGGAACTGCAGCCGAGAATCTCATGCCTCCCATCCAGCTTCTTAAACTGATGAATTTCTCCATCGCGCTTCGGTCGGATTGTGCTACGGGGTTGTTTTGCGTGCTCTACATGCCCTCCTTGACAAGTTTAACTCTCAACTTATATGATGACCCCAATATCTTCATCAGGTGTCTTGCCGGACCACCCACTTCCCTAGCTCCTCCCTCGCCCGGCGAAACACCACACAGCTTGCTTAGCCAGCTCGAGAACCTCAACATTGTCTGTCAGTTCACTTGTCTGCCATGGATCGAGCTACTGTATGAGGAACTCCAGAATCTGAAGTCCCTCTGCATCGCGTCACATCCACCAAGTATGGAACCTCTCGTCCTTGTTTCTTGAAGTCCTCCCCCTCCGTTGCAGGTTACCAGGACGAGATGTCTGGCCACCCCTGCTCGAAACAGTTTACGTTTCCTAGTTTCGCCTCATCTGAGATCTTGTACTCGGAGCAATCGTGTGGTATATACCTCGAGGATGAGGATTTAACGTGGTTCAAGGAGAATGTGGAGACATTTGGCTTTTTTTCTAGCAAGTACGCCGAAGCGTTGATTGATCTTCTGTTGCAGTGGTTCACTCAGTTACGACTCGGTGTATTCATAACTCTGAGATCCGCAATTGCGACAGATAGGAAAGTAGCGCCACCTCACACATACATAGGCACAAGCGGTTTAGATTGCAAAACGTTGCTAGCGGACCAGAATGTCCCCATCCTGTACAGTACTTCGGCCTTAGTTTGAACTAGTCTCAGACCGGTTCTGTCTTATCTTAGGACGATAATAAAGAAATCGACATATTGCGGTACTGTTGTACATTGCACGATGCCAGTCTTCAAACATCTCCAAACAGACGCTTCCTAGTCCATTCATGTGCAGTCAGTGCGCCAGCACGACGAGGTCATCGAATACACGACTCACAGAACCTCTGGCGCTTCGCTGAGTGGAGTATATCCCCCGATCATCTCCCTGGCCCATACATCCCTCAAAAACCAGCCGATATGGCCAACAGCACATCCGATCAAGTCACCTGCGGCAGCCTTCCACGTGCCACTAATGACCCATGAAAGTGCGACAAGCGCCAAGGGCAGATACGGTGCGGATATCGTGAAGATGCCGAAGAGGGCGATGGGTGTGGATGGGTGTCGTCTGGACCATATATAGATCGGAACAAAGGCCAGAGAGGACGAAAGGAACGGAAGATTAACTAATGGCGACAGTGCCTGGAGGACTCGGTCAGCTGACAATGTCAGGACTTGATAGGTGCGGACATACGAGAAGCATCAGCGAAGAAAGTAAAAGCAGCCAAAGGTAATCCGCCCTTTTATTCGCAAACGAAGATTCCTCCAACATACGACTATACCGCATACTGCGTCGAGGAAGGTGAAATGCGTCAGTTGACCAGGCCATTCTGAGTAAACGAAACACACTCACAAGAAGAAAAGGTGGAATATAAAATCGAGCGAGAGCGGACCGAAATAAAAGAACGTGGTAAGCATTCGCCACGGCTTCCAGACCCATGCATATCAGCTCGCACTCCCGAGAACAAGACATAGGCGACTGACCTGTGCGTTAGTGAACGCGGACTTGAAAGAAAAGTACAGCTGTAGCGGAGTAACGACCTGACATTGCTGCAGGACACCGAATACGTGGTCAGTTCTCTGTGCAAGGGAGTACCACTGGACGTACGACCGCCAGGCTTGTTGCCACCGAGAGCGCTAACCACCCCCGCGTAATTGGCGGAACCTGCATTACCCATGCATCCATGTTTTTCCCGACGAGCCTAAGCTTGTTTGTCGGACTGTACACGAGGTGACTTCCGAGGTGAACTGAATAAATGGCCGGCTTGGTGTGACGCTCTTATTCGAGGGTAAATCATTTAAATTGGCCACGTTGGACGTGATATTGTGCAGTGCTGCTGAGTCATTCGCGTTGCCATCTTGGGTAGAAAGCTCCTATCCCTCTTCAACGGATGTGAGACCGATCTTGGTACCTATCCGCGATAGATACACAAAATGCGATGTAGCGGCTGGATCAGACATAATTTCAATTATTGCGACCCTTGTTCGCTCAATAGATGCTCCAGGGCCCGAATCTCTGCCAAAGGACCTCCTTCATCCCCTTCTGGCCCAATCACCCCCCCGACCTGGTTGCTCAGTCGAAGATACGCTCTAACTTGCGCCAACAACTTCAAACCCACGGGCTGTGTCTTAGTATCTGCGCCTTCCATAGTAATGAAGGCATTCCATGCTGTCTTTGCCATCTCCAGCACGTGCATCCCTGGTTAACGTAAGTATTGATATGAGCCAGATCCCAGGGGAAAAATCAGGAAACACACCAATTTGAGGGTAATTTGGTGGGTAGATGACGACGTAAAAGGCGAGGACCGTTAGACCGACTTCAAGGGCAGATTCGAATGGTCCGTCGTGCGAAAAGGTGCTGAACGATTCGCATAGGCTTGTGAGACAAGATTCGCGGAAGACGCGTAAGATCTCAAACGGTACGGTCCCAAGGTCCACAGGGGAACTTGGGAGTCTAATCGTGTCAGGGTATGGATCTGGGAACACAAATTTGCGAAGGGAAGTCCCAAGAGATTCGAGTTCTTCCCTGTCTGGAACAGGCTGAGATGTATCGAGTAGCTTGAAAGCTACACAAGATGGACAAGTGCACGTGAAGCCGTATGTGAACCGGAACATCTGCTGACGTGCTTCGACAAGTGCGGGGTCGACATAAGGAATACATATCTAGTAGACCTGTTTGAGCGTGCATGTCCCTGAAGTAATACATACTACGTACCTCTTCGCCTGGGGCAATGTCGTTAATGGTAACAATTTCCATCACCACCTCCTTTGCCAGGGCAATCCTATACTTTGCAACAGCATTTGGAACACAAGAATGATTGAATAACCGGCTCGCCAAAGGAAAGACTCCATTGGCGAAGGTAGTCAGATGGCTGTGGATGGAAAAGTTGTTGTTCCCGAAACGCGAAAACAGCTCACTGGCCGTTTGCACAGGGCGGTGACTAGTTGACAATGGACAGGTAGGAGGCACGTCGATTCCTGCGACCGGGCCTGGCAGCAAAGACATAAATATCAACAAATCCGGGTCCGAGTCGTCTCCTTCTTTCATCTCTGTGCCTCCGGCCGAGCACTCGGCGAGCAAGTGGGTGAGCAAAAGTGCATCCAACCTTTCATGAGTTTCGAGTTGATTGAACTGGCGCGACGCGCAGAACGCGTTAAGATTCTTGCAGTACTTCTTGTGAGTACGCCAATGCAGTATTTGACCTTGGAGTGAGATCGATCGCTAGTACTCGACGTCTCACTCGGATCGTGCGTACATTTGGAATCGCAATACCAGTACGAGGCGCATCCCGTACATCGTTGGAGGCGGCCTCGGTCTTGAGGAGCAAGGGAATGGCAAAAATCACATCTACGACCCTTTTCTTTTGGGAGGAGCATGCTTGCGATCGATCGAACCGAGAGGATAACCGTGCCTGCAGGAATCCGACATGTTGATACAGCCTTGTCTCGTGCTGTCTGATGATGCTGCAGAGATAGATTTGCGGGAAGGACGCTTGGCGAAAACATCAAAACATTGGGCGTGGTGAATTTTTGTTCCACGAAGGCCCGGGAGCAATTCGGCAGCGGACTCCGAACTCCGAGATAAGATTAGATTACACCAAAGCATCTACTGTTTTGAACTCTCGCTCGAACGTCTGGAGCAAAGAACATATGTCTGAACCTCTTATTCTAAAGCGCGAAGACGATCACGTCGGGGTCATTACCCTGAACCGACCAAAGGCTTTGAACGCCCTCTCCGGCTCTTTGATCGAGGAACTCCTCAGTGCACTTCGGTCCTATGACAAGGATCCCACTATCGGGGCGATCGTCATCACCGGAAACGACAAAGCCTTTTGTGGTGCGTGCACCGACACCCAAGCTCCAAGCTCTGTTCATCGTTGACACTCTAGATTTCTAGCTGGCGCCGACATCAAGGAGCAGAGAGAGCTCGACTTTGTCGGCGCTTACAGTAGCGACTACCTCAAGAATCTCAACGACGGGATAGCATCCATACACAAACCGATCATTGGCGCAATAAACGGGTATGCGGTGCGTCGGCATTCTCTTCTCAAGTGAGTGACTAGGACTGAACCCCGCGACCATTGACAGCTAGGGGGCGGTTGTGAGCTCGCTTTGATGTGTGATATCCTCTACGCTGGGAAGGGCGCTGTCTTTGGGCAACCCGAGATCAAACTCGGCACCATCCCTGGTGCGGGAGGCACGCAGCGTCTCATCCGCGCCGTCGGAAAATCTGTGGTACCATGCCCATTTACAACACATGCGTTCGTCTGATTTAAACGTTCATAGGCGATGCACATGATATTGACCGGTGAGAACATAACTGCACAAGAGGCAGCTGTCGCTGGTCTCGTTACCAACGTATTTGATGTCGAAGAAACCGTCCCACGGGCGATCGAACATGCACAAAGGATTGCGAGCTTCTCGGCGCCAGTCGTGGCCATGGCAAAAGAAGCGGTCAACACAGGTGGGTAGTATGATTTCGAGGTTTTGTTGGCACAGCTCAACGTAAACCTTCCCAGCGGAAGATCTCGGGTTGAAAGCTGGCTTGCATTTCGAATCAAGACTATATCATGCAACGTTTGGTCTTGCTGATCACGGTGAAGGGTTTGATGCCTTTCTGCAGAAGCGCGGGCCGCAATGGACGCACAAGTAGAGTGCATGTAAGTAGTAATTTCGATGGGGTATCTGAATGTGGCAGCCTGGCAGGGTATGAAGTTATGTTTAGCATTGCGCGATATGTAGGTGTCTGTGGCGAAGTAGACGTTCTCTTCTCTGCACAAATCATAAGCGTGTAAACATTCGGCCCCTGATCCCAAATTGAAGCCAAAGCACATTAGTCCATTGTGACTGTCCATATCCGACCATTCCTCAACTTCCTCGATCACACCCTCGTCGTCACTTCCCTAGAACAACTCAAACGTCTTCAAATTATCCATCAACCACTCCACATCTTCGTCGTCCATGTTACATGACTCTTCCACGTACAACGAATGAAGAGGCACTCCCGCGTCCTTTCTCTTTTGAACCACCTCACGGAGAACATCGCTGGATGTCCCAGACACGTACAGTGTCACAAGTCGGGGCAGCGAGATGGGATGTCGTCCGGTCGACATACCGAGTGAGGAAAGAAGGCGCAGGAATACTTCAGGAAGGTACGCCAACGAAAGGCTGAGCCCTGTAAGGTTCTGGAGCTCGCCGTAGAGCGTCTCGACGCATTCAGGGCGGCAGGGAAGTCCAGATATTTCGAGACTTTCAAGGTTGCTCAGCAAGCTGTGCGGCTGTTCTTTGACGGAAGGTAGTGATAAGGAAGTAGCGGGTCCGGCGAGTTCATGGACAAAGTCGGTGTAATCGCCATCGTCGAAGTCTAGAACCAGATTTTTGAGTGCGGGGAGATAGAACTTGCGGAGTAGTCCGATCGTACGCGCCTGTGAATGGAACGCGAAGATGAAGTTTTTTACTTGAAGTTGGACAGGAGCATTAAGATCCGCGGGACTTTCTGGGGTCGGCTCGATGAGCCACTCCGGAGGGTCTCCAGAGGGTCCCGACGTCTGTAGACTGAATTTCTCGAGGACAGAAGCACCACGCAGGATAGTGGCAAATTGAGCCCAAGATGGACGGGCGTCTTCTGGATGATATGCCAGCTCGAGATCTGTAAGATTAGACGCGGAGGCGATCCATGGCTGATTCCAATTGACAGGCACTCCCCAAAGGAGTATCCTGGTAAGCAAAGGGGCTGAGCCACCAAAAAGTGTGAGATGCTTCGACATGTCAAAGCTGTCAAATCCTTCGGTCACTTCGTGGTGAAACAATCCAAGCGTCGTGAGTTGAGGAGCCGCGGGAGTGGAAGGATCAGAGACTGCGCTTAGAAATACATACATATGGTGATACTCCTCGACCGAGATTTTTATGGTGCGCCAGCGGTGGATGTGGGGAACAAGCAGAGAAAATAGGAATTTAAGGTCGGCGTCTGAAGGTGGTTCAACATCATACGCGTGATTGTGAGGCACACAGTTGACGAAGATATGTATGGGAAGACCTTTACTCCGCCCCAAGCGCGTCGATACGGGCTTGTATGGTGGACGTGCTTCCGGAGCGACTTCAATAGTCGTCCAGAGAGATGGAGTCGAGAAGGCTATGTTGCGCCAGTGGCAGCAGACATGGGAAGCGACAATCTGGAACGAAAGGCAAGGGGAAGGTAAATCAGAGGATCGAGTGGCATCGGTCTCTTCCTCATCTCTTTCTCCTTCGTCTTCAAATTCTTCTTCCATTTCAACGTCTATATCGTGGGTATCATTTTCATCCGCCTCCTTTGCGTCGCTGGGTTGGCGGCGGAGGAAATCACCCCCCTTGTCGTCTTCCGCGGAACCGACCTCGAATATGCGCGAAAGGAGTTCGGGAGGAAGGTTATTGATGAAGCAGACGCCACCTTTGGGAGGAACAAAAGGGTTATTTGGGAGGAGTGCATGAAGGTCTTCCTCGGCTTTCTGGGTCTGCATGATTCCCGTACTACTTGTCATGTCAATGTGGAAAGAGTCGGTACTGACCAGCTTTCCGCAATGGACGCACAACTAGAGTGCATTTAAGTACATAGTAAGATGTACAAAGTAACAAAGGAATATCAGAATGTGGCAGGGTATAAGTTGTTACGCGATTGTATCTAGGTGACATTCTCTTTTCTCCACAAGTCATAAACGTGTAACATGTCAACATTCGTCCAACGACGAATCGTTCCCCAGACCCCAAATTTAAGTCAAGGCACATTAGTCCATATCTGACCATTCATCAACTTCCTCGTTCGAATCCTCGAAATCGATCACATCCTCGTCGTCACTTCCTTCGAAAAATTCAAAAGTCTTCAGATTCTCCTTCAACCACTCCACATCCTCGTTGTCCACGTCACATGACTCTTCCACGTACAACGAATTGAGAGGCACTCCCGCGTCCTTTCTCTTTTGAACTACCTCACGGAGAACATCGCTGGATGTCCCAGACACGTACAGTGTCACAAGTCGAGGCAGCCAGATGTAATGTCCGGCCGCCATACGGGGTGAGCAAAGAAGGTTCACGAACGCTTCAGGAAGATACGACAACGAAAGGTTGAGCGATGTAAGGTTCTGGAGCTCGCCGTAGAGCGTCTCGACGCATTCAGGGCGGCAGGGAAGTCCGGCTATTTTGAGACTTTCAAGGTTGCTCAGCAAGCTGCGTGGCTGTTCTTGGACGGAAGGTAGAGATGAGGAAGTAGCGGGTCCAGCGAGTTCATAGGCGAACTCGGTGTAATCGCCATCGTCGAAGTCTAGAACCAGATTTTTGAGTGCGGGGAGATAGAACTTGTGGAGTAGCCCGATCGCACGCGCCTGTGAATGGAACGCGAGGATGAAGTCTGTTACATGAGGAAGTTGGATAGGAGCATTGAGATCTGCGGGACTTTCTGGGGTCGGCTCGATGAGCCATTCCGGAGGGTCTCCAGAGGGTCCCGACATGCGCAGACTGAGTTTCTCGAGGGTAGAGGCACCGCGCAGGATAGTGGCGAATTGAGCCCAAGATGGACGGGCGTCTTCTGGATGAAATGCCAGCTCGAGATCTGTAAGATTAGACGCGGAGGCAATCCATGGCTGATTCCAATCGATAGGCACTCCCCAAAGGACTAGCCTAGTAAGCAAAGGGGCTGAGCCACCAAAAAGAGTGAGCTGCCCCGACATCCCAGTGTCAACGCTATCAAATTCTTCCGTCTCTTCGTGGTGATACAATTCAAGCGTCGTGAGTTGAGGAGCCGCGAGAATCGAAGGATCAGAGACTGCGCTGAGAAATACATACATATGGCGATACTCCTCGACCGAGATTTCCATGGTGCGCCAGCGGTGGATGTGGGGAACGAGCAGAGAGAATAGGAATTTAAGGTCGGCGTTTGAAGGTGGTTCAACCTCGAGACGTTCACAGTCGACGCAGATATCTATGGGGAGGCCTTTACTCCGCTGCAACCACATTGATACGGGCTCGTACGGTGGACGTGCTTCCGGAGTGACCTCAATAGTCGTCCAGAGAAAGGGAGTCGAGAAGGCTACATTGCGCCAGTGGCGGCAGACAAGGGAAACGATGGTCTGGAACGAAAGCGACGAGGGAGAGAAATCAGAGGATCCGGTGGCATCGGAATCTTCCTCGTCATCGGTCTCTTCCTCATCTTCATCTCCATCCTCAAGTTCTCTTTTCATTTCAACGTCACTATCTTGGGTATCCTTTCCATCGGCCCCCTTTGCGTCGAGGAAATGAAGCCAGT
Organism: Xerocomellus chrysenteron; assembly: GCA_038093415.1. Taxonomy (NCBI): domain Eukaryota; kingdom Fungi; phylum Basidiomycota; class Agaricomycetes; order Boletales; family Boletaceae; genus Xerocomellus; species Xerocomellus chrysenteron. The sequence continues at coordinate 4,558 of JBBPSD010000578.1, read as the reverse complement.
AATCAGGTGCGATGTCGTCTTCATCCTCACTATCGTCATCCGCGGAACCGACCTCGAATATGCGCGAAAGGAGCTCGGGGGGGAGGTTGTTGATGAAACAGACGTCACCTTTCGGAGGGACGAAAGGGTTGTTTGGGAGGGGCACACGAAGGTCTTCGTCAGCCTTCTGAGTCTGCATGATTCCCATTTTGCAAGGACTACTTGTCAAGTGCAGTGAGTGCAGGATCGGGGACACAAACGAAAAGAGTCGGCTAACCAGCCTCAGCTGACAGGGATTGCGAGTATGTGCCGCTGAAAGTACGGTACGGCCAGTGTCAGTGGAGATGTAGGCAAAATTGATTGAAGAAGGTTGACGGCATTTGTTCTCAACGATTATCTCTGCTCGGAATAGCGGAACCTTAGTAGAAAGCTGATCGAAAGGAATGATTGAAAAAGAAATTGCGACAGCATCATGGCGCAGAGGAAGCGCGCAGGGCTCATAACCCTGAGGTCACTTGATCGAAACAAGTTGATGCTACTTCTTTTTTTGTTATTTTTGCCCGGAACCTTGTGCGCACAACATTGAAGAACAAAACATAAATTGCAGGCTGCCTTTGAAGCTTGCTCATTGTCAAGCACCAACTGTATTACACAACGTCCAATGATGGCACCCTGTCTACATCTACGACTCTCCGTGTGTTTTCTCCGTGGCCAAAAGATTAGCGTCAGATTCGTTCACAGTCCTCCCAACCTTCCGCAGCCTCCTGCATTTTTTCCCCTAGCTCCCGAGCACGAAATAGAAGCACGCGCTTGGTTAACCAGCTTCCGAACTGCGGCGACTGTTCCCAAAAACTTGGTCGAACTGTCTTTTTCCCGTAGCTCTGGTCCCGGTGGCCAAGTTGAGTATCCGATCAAACCACGAATGGTCTTCGAACCGGGGAAACCTTGGAGCTGACGTTCTGAACAGAACGTCAACAAACTGTCCACCAAAGTAACTGCTCGGTGTCGCGTTGATGCGCCATGGATACCATTATGGGCTCGAGAGAGCTTGATTCGGAGCGTGCGCTTTCTTCATTGTATTGCTACGTCGAAGCTCTTGATGACTTTCCCCTCCCTTTTCTCCAGCCGTACTACGTGAAATCGACGCACTCTCTCTTGATGACGTCCAGTACCTCCCGCTCTCAAGCAGCCAACGTAGACGACGTGCTCTCAAAGGCATGTGTCAGTTTGGATCCACCTCTCGTTTTGTTTGTGTAATGTTTATCCTTTCAGCTACATGCCTTAGTAGCAGAGTCAGCAGCGAAATTGATCACAAAATCTCCAACTCAGGAACAACAAAAACGTGTGGCTAGCTTCCAAAAGGTGGATGATGCGCGTAGACGGCTGCAAAAGGACAAACGAAATGCCACGAAAAACAGCAGGTCCAGTAAAGACTGGGACTGAGCGTAACCCTTTCGCGTTGCCTCCTTACGCCAACGTTTTTTTTTTCTGCCTTGCGGGTGGCTTCTTGTGTCTCGCATATGTTCCGTTCGAAACTGAACCATACTTATTCTTTAATAACACGGACGTTCCTTTGGTCGTCGGAAGATCCCGATACTTTCAGGGGTGTAGATCAAAACGACTGGTGCCAAGACTACTGTATAACCGAAACGATACTTCTATGCTGAAACACACTCGCGTTTGGAGCGTGAAAACCAAGTCAACTGCCATGCGGAAAGGCCATCGCGGTAGAAAGTACCCACTGACTCTCCGACGAGTCCAAACCCCCCGTTCAGCTCAACTTCCGCGACCCCGACCGCCGTCCCGCCGGCGCCTCGGCCGGATAACGATCGAGTGATCAAGGCAGTGAAATCTTCCTATGACGGGCGATGCACTCCTCCATTCGGTCATACGAATTTTATTCCGACCAAATCAATGATTCCTCCCCAAGACACCAACAGATTTCTGGTAGGACGGCAACGGGGCGTTAACAAGCCACAGATATCACTTCTCTCATCGACTCCCCTCGCATTCCTTTGTCAAGTTGATTTTCAAGGAGCCGGATTGCCCTTGCGTAAAAGAGTTGTTCAAATCTGGTTCAAGGAGAAGAGACGGGAAACAGGGATGCTTCAGATGCGCTCACAAACCGCTACAAATGGACTCCGTAGTCATCATCAGCCCAACGATTTGCTGCGGTTCGACAGACTAGGCGCCTCCGGGTCGACTTTTCTGCCCCTTAACTGTCCTCAGGCAGTTGCTGTTTCCTCTGCTTCATGTCAGCACCGATTCTGTGATCTGCCATCGTGCTGATCGAGTTTCGCCACGCGTTCAGTGAGTCCCAGATTTTCGATCTTTGCTGGGTGTTTAGAGTAAGAGATATTACATGCACCGCTCGGACTGGTCTGTGATCAGACTACTAGGAATAGCAAAGTCGCACCGATGAAACGTGGCAACAGGTCTAGAGCGTCCTATTTGCAACTACCGGAGGCAACGATCACCCTTATCACATCGTCTCCTTTGCTACCCCTTCTCAAATCCACTCGATCAGTCTGGGTTGCCCTCGTTTATCCCCTCTTGAACGACCCCAAGCTCGTTGCTCTAACACGTAGCAAAACGTTGATAACAAAGTGGCTGTACCCGCCAACCAGTCCAACGTGAGAGAGGAAGGTTTGAAACCAATCCGCCGTGAGACCGTTTGGGGTACCTTTCATTCGATTCCGCTCGCCTCAGGTCGTCATCGAAACAACCCCTGCAGGTAGGAGATTCAGATGCCAAGAGTACATTGTGACTGAATGACATGGCATTTAGTAGCTCAGTTCAGTTCATGGGGTGGGATGAGCTCGATTGTGATTGGTTACGGCAGATTCCGGATGCGTCGATGCAACACTCGCCTGTTTCGGATGTTATCTCCATCGGCGGTACTTCAGTCCGGCGGGAATGGGTAACACGGGTCTCTCTCTGTTTCTGCTAGATGTTCACCAAGACAAGCCAAGATGCCGCATCGCGGAGAGCCGGGACTCGGGCGGTGTCGGCTAAGGCGGTGGACGGGAGGGTTCAAATGGTCACTAAGGTTTCGGAACATACAACCAGCACCTATGCATCATTGTCTTTATGTCTCCGAAGTTCTCTACATCATCTTCAAGTTCGTTAGACACGGCGATATCCAGCTTCACTTGGGACCTCAAGTGGGCAAGAAGACGCTCGCTTCTTTGGCCAGAACATGTCGCTTGTTCAGTGCACCCGCATTAGATGTTCTTTGGCATGATCTTTACAGCTTTGATCCTTTAATAAAAGTTCTCCCAATCGTTCGTTGTCTTTCACGGTATCTCACCAAATTGTGCTGATCAACTAAACTTGTAGGCCACGTCCTTTGTGGACGACACGCAGTGGTTAACTTTCCGCAAGTATGCGAAACGTGTCAAGACCTTCCATGGACGTGAGGCGCGACTCGTTCCTGTGCAGGTCAAACAGGAATTTATGTCTTCCCTTCAACACTGCCCCCAAGCCTATTTTCCTCTCCTTCCCAATGTCACCAAACTGGAGTGGGGCGAGCTTTCATACTCGGCCCTCGAGGATTCCGGCATCTCGCTGTTGAGATGTTTTGCAGGTCCCGCAGTGACCACAGTTACGCTCTCCCTCATGCGCTGGGAAGCTTACTCCTCGGCTGAACTGGCCGTGCTGGCGGATCTACCCAGGCTCTGTCCCAATGTCACCTCTTTCGCCGCCATCGTCGGCTGTTCGTGCGAATACGAACTTTCTCGAGAAGCGGTAGTTAGGATAGTGACTCAGTGGCCAAGATTGCGAACCTTGCGAATGTGCGCCACTGCACAACCCGTGATAGACCAGCTACTCTCCCGACGAACTCTTGAAACCCTTTATATCGATTACCACAGCTCCTCACCCTCCTACACCGGTAGGATCCCGGATGCGGTCCGCGAGTTCACGCTTGGTGCGGACACTCCCTCGTTGTGCACTCGTTTTCTCGAGACTGTGTACGCGAGCCCTACCAGGTTTTCCCTCCTGATCGGTATGAACGAAGGACAAGAGACAGACATCGAGGAAACGTTCTATCTTCTGCCCCGCCGCCTCGACACATCCCGTTTGCTAGCACTCATGATCCAGCCAACATCGAGCATCGTGGGCATCGTTATGTGGAGCACCCTGCGGCTTCGAGAGTCGCTCCTGTCCCCGCTCGTCGAGTTTACGGCGCTGCGCGAGCTGGACCTGGATTTTCTTTGCACGGCACAGATGACCGATGAAGACTATGCACGCATGGCAAGTTCGTTGACGCACCTGCGGAGTCTAAAGCTCGGTACTGCGAACCCATCCATCGCGCGGCCATGGCCAGTGGGAAGTGTCGGGGCGGTGATCGCGGTGTTGAAATGTTGTAAACACCTGGAGACGTTGCACATCGTGTTCGATGGGACGATTCCACCCCCGGGTGGTTCGACCATGGAAGACAGCGATGTACTTTCGGAGGCACTGGCGTGTCAGGGATGGAATGTATCCAACAGATACATTACCAGGCTCTGCGTTGGCCATTCGCCAATCGGGGATGCGACTATTCACGCCATGGCCTCCTGCTTTAAATCGATCATGC
>JBBPSD010000577.1:0-21017 GCA_038093415.1 Xerocomellus chrysenteron | reverse complement strand
AGGGGGGCTCGCGGAGGACGTACGGTGTCTGGAAAGTCGGCGGTGTCGAAGGTGATCGCCCAGACCTGCATCGTCGCTGTCAGAGTTTGGCCGCAACTCCGATGTCTCTCTTCGTCTCCATCGGCCTCTTCATCATCGACCACGTCGGCTCCCCAGACACCCTCGGCGAGATCGGCGGCGGCGGCACCTATGCCACCATCGGCGCGCGCATCTGGTCAGTCCGTCCGTCCCCGCGCCGCACCGCTGACCCCCCGCCAGGCTGCCCCCGTCCGCCGTCGGCATGATCGTCGACAGGGGCACCGACTTCCCCCCCGACATCCACCAGAAGCTCCTCTCCTACGGCCGCGACGTCTGGCTCTTCCGCGACCACGCCGATCGCATCACCACCCGTGGCCTCAATTCGTACCGCGGCGACGTTAGATGGTCGCTCCACTTTTCTCTCGCCAAGCCCACTCCCTGACCGCGTGTTCGCAGCTTCGAGTACCTCACCCCACGCCTCAGGCTGTTCCCGCGGGATTTGCGTGAAACCCGTCTCGCTCGACCCGCAACCCTGCATTTCATTTGCTCTCCCACCCGCGCCCTGCAAATAATCTCCGAGGTGGACTGGAATCCCCTCGTCATCTACGAGCCCATTCCCGTCCGTCCCCTCTCTCCCCCTCAGCCCCACCTAACCCGTTCCATCCAGGATAGATGCGTTCCCGAGCAGTTGCCCTCCCTCGTGACCGCCATGGCCTCCATCGATGTCCTAAGGTACGTATTACGCATCGTGGCGTCCTCGGTAGCTCACTTCCCTAGCCCAAACGCACGAGAAGCCTTTGCTCTCCTCTCCCTGTCCTCTCCTGTCACGCGCGACGCCGTTCAAGTTGCGGCACTTCGCTTCCTTGATTTCGGTGTTGGTCCATCTGGAAATGGCTGTGTGATCATACGAAGTGATGCTCTTGGAGCCTGTGTCGCAACCCGCGAAAAAGGGTGCAGGTGGGTCGATGCCTTTTGGACACCTCAGGACACCTCCCACATCGTAGACGTCACCGGTCAGTGTATCCACCGCATTCCCACTCCCATCCCGTCCCTGAAATGACAAAGGTGCCGGAAATAGCTTTCTAGGGGGCCTCGCCGCTGGATTGGTATTGGAAAACGGCGACGTGTACCAAGGTACATTCATTTCTGTTGCCATTGGCCGGCATCTCAACGCGAACCGCAGCTGCATTTTATGCATCCGTATCCGCCTCGTTCACCATCGAGCAACAAGGGTTGCCATCCTTGTCCGTCAATTCGGAGAGTGGAGTGGAAAATTGGAACGAGGATTCCCCCCGAAGGAGACTCGAAGCATTACGCCAGCGCCAGAGTGCTCAAGAAAAATGACGTAGCAAACGTGTACAATACCCATACCCCTCTCTGTCCATTACTCACTTTATGGTTGCTGAGGTTGTGCAAACTTGGCCCGGCTCAGCGCGAACAGCTCCTCTTGTTTCGCTTGAAGCTCCTCCGGTGTCATCCCAGAGTCCTTGATCTTGTCTGCCTTTTTCTCTCGATCCTGCACGCATAATGAGTACACCCCTGACACGATACACCACACGCACCTTTTGCTGCTGCTTGTGATCTTTCAGCACGTCTTCCACCTCGGGCGTAAATGAATCGAATCCGAGGCGCTGCAAGCAGTCGGATGGCGAATTCACTCCAGATAACCACAAGACGTACCTTTAATGCACCAATAATGTGCTCCGGCGCTATCGTCTTTTTCGACTCTTGTTCACATATCTCGTTCGCTTCCGACGAAATCAGATGAATGAATTCTGGTGCAACACTTGAGTCCTGCAAAGATACCCAGCGGTCATGGTGCATGTTCACCTACACAGCACTCGATCACCAGATCACGGGTTTCTTTTGCGCATGTAACCTCGTTGGGGAGCAATTCTAGGGAGCTTGAACACCGCGTTCCGGCAATGGGGACGTGTGTGACTGCCGAACTCACCGCTGATCATCTTTGCGACTGTCGCCTTTGGCAACGACAAATCGTCGTCTGTAGATCCTGACCCTACGTGTCCCTCTCGGTCAGACATGTCTGTGCGACGGAGAACAAGTGTTGCAAAAGTGCAGGGATGTGTGCTCGGCTTCCGGTTTAGGTGATTTAAAAGTCCGAATTGCCTGAAGCTCTGCCTCCACCACGATGACGCCGGTATGCGCTCCATCGCTCTCATCCTCTGCATGCTCATCCGCACGTACAGGTCAACCCAGTCAACCCCAAACCATTCATGCAGGAGCTCACCGGCAAGCCCGTGTTTGTCAAACTAAAATGGGGTCTGGAATACAAGGGTTTCCTCGTCAGCACCGATGGCTACATGAATCTCCAGGTGCGTTTCTTGTTCGGCTCTACGCTCTACTCTGGATTTTTTTGTTTACATGTCGATGCCGCGTGATCATACTCTGACCCGATCTCTATCAGTTGGCAAACACCGAGGAATTTCAGGATGGCAACTCCACGGGCACCCTGGGCGAAGTCTTCATTCGGTATGTACCATATACGCCTTCGAGCGCTGCTCCGTCTCACTACCACACGCAGCTGTAACAACGTGCTCTATATCATAAGTAGCCTTATTTTTTTATGCTCGCATTTGGCTAAATCGTGTCGTGTCTCCACAGAGAGGCCCCTTCAGAATGATCGTCCGAGCGCGTGTATGTCACAACTAAAATGCCTCGGCTGTAGTCTGAACTGTATGTAACGCGATAATGCCGATGATCTTGGATCACCAACACTGTGTGGCTTTGAAAGATGTGATACCGTGACTAGTATAGATGACTCGAATTTCGAGCTGCGGCTGTGCACGAGACCTTCACCCACTCCCCGATGGCAAAATCAATCCGTTCCAAAGTAAAGCGTTCGTTCCGCTCCAACAAGCGCGAGTCTGGCAAATACGCTGTGGCCCACGCCGCACGCCTAAACAGACTCAACGCCAAACTCGCAGCCGTCAAGGCAACGGATCGTCCCATCGCGGCACCGCTCGATTCAGATACGGCGGAGAAGATGGTAGCAGAGGATCATCCTCAAGGTTCGTCCGATTCAGAGGCCTTCTTTGCATGCCTGGGTCTCCTGCACCCGCGGTGGGTGACGCCACAGAACCTGGCACGGTGTGGGTTCAGAGGAGGACCGTAGTGGAGGGCGGGGACAAGTCCAGTTGATGTATACGCTGTTTTCAGGTGCTGTGTCTGGATCGAAGGTGGTGGTCAAAGAGGGAGGTGTGTTGCGTTCGGTTCTCGTCCCTTTTTTCATACGCATCGGTGTTCACGGGTCTGGTAATACATTTTAGAGGGGATGTCTGTCGACGAGCCAGATCGATCGGATGAAAGACCAACGGCCGTTTCAACGCACGGTCCCCGTGGCTCACGACGAGAGGAGTGGCGAAAGTCAAAAGGAATGGACCCCATTCCGAAGCGCCAGGGCATGAATCGGCAAGGAGGTCTAGCAGCGCGAAGAAAAGCTGGGAGACCATCACGCAGGAGATGAAAACGTGTCGCTCTTTGGAGACTTGTTGTTTATACCACCAAATGTCACAGGTGTAAACGGCAAACTACTAGACATGAAAATCAAAAAAAGTATTGTACTGCGATTCCACAAAATATCATCAAAGTAGCGAGGTCACATTCATCGAGACCGGGGATATGTTGTAGCATGACTCAAAAGATGGTTGTGAAATTTCTCTCTTCGTCTAGACAATAGACACGGAGGAATCGTGTTTGGGCGGCACAGGTTGGCTATCGGTCTTCTTGACTGACCCCACTGAAGTGACAGTACCGTGCTGGGTCCATTCGACATAGGTCGGTAACTTGGGCGCGTTGGGATCCGATGAAGAAGTGGTCCTGCAAGTCATGGTTTATTTCATCAGCCTTGAAGTACCCCCATCTCGTCGAAACAAACTTACTCGAGCTCGTCCAAGGACAAGGCGTTCGCCCTCGGATGGGTTTGCGGATGTGATGCTTTCCCTACGTGACACGTCAGAGGGTCGCGCGTGATACCCCGAGAAACGACCGCACTGTAACGGCTGGCGACGGTACTAATGATGTTGAGCGTCGGCATCGGATACGTGTAGGAGCGATCGGCATATTCCTTGAGACGGATGACGGCGCGGCATGCCGCGACCGCTCTGCTAATGGATGAGACTTGTTCCAAAGCGGCACCCGGATAATCTTACGAGGTAGTCGCTGCAGGGACCTGGAACGATCTTGTCAACAGAGGTGTGCTGAAGACCAAAAGCATACTCACCGTCGCAATACTTTTGGATGCACATGTCGTCAGGTCGGATTGACAAAAAAGAGCTGGCCACGTACACGTTCATTTCGTCTACGAGTAGTTCAGATTTACGTTGGATAAAAGTGGGGGAATGCTCACCATTCAAATCCAAAAGATTCAGTACCTGAGTTGATCATCAACTCGTCGTCGTTGTGACTGGCATCGAGCGACTTACCGCAGGTATAGTATTACACATCGATGTGACCAAGAAGTATATCAGCCCGTCACGAAACAAGAGACCGGAAAGTCCTTCGTTCGGTCGAGAATACCTTCCAAGAACTATAGTTGTGAATATGAGAATGACGAAATCGAATGCCATAGCTACTCCCAGTCGAAAAAAGGCGGTCAAATCGAGCTATTTCGCGAGGGAGGAGAATAGATAAACCCACTGTAAAAGTAGTTGAGGTTGAGAAGAAGATGGTTCGTATTATTCACGACACACGAGTTTGTGGAATCATCCCAGACGGCTTGGACAATGTTCATGCCGCGGATCAGGATGCCCCACTGTCCGAGAGAGAGGATAAAAATAGTGATGGTCACCCATCTTTCCCATTCCCAGAGAGCGAGGCTATGGAAGATCAGCGACCCATGGTCAACGGTCGATGTAAGCGACTTACGTCCTGATCATCAAAGACGTTGAAGCACTGGCAATCGTAGTGTTGCCAGCAACCTACAACCACGGCGATGAGTTAATTACCATGCAATAGAAGCAGGCACTTGCCGATATGAATGTATACAAAGCCTGTATTTGGTCAGACGCTGTTTCTGATCAGCTGAGGTCTTTACTCACACCACAGTTCACCTGCAATGTTTAATAGGTTAATTAGAAGTAGGTGAAGTTAGTTAGGAGCAAGTCACCTCAGTCGAGACGTTCAACGAAACCACCCTGACAGAGAATACAACAGTTACGCGTTTGAACGAGTGAACGTGTAATTCAAACTTACAGTCCAATGAGTGCCCACAGCATTCCATATCGACAAAGGAAGAACGGAACTTTGCAGTCAATGAGGGCACGGCCCAAGAGTTTCTGACAGAGACCAACAACGTACCCTAAGAAGAGAGGTCAGCAGTGAAAGTTTATTTTCTGCAAGTCACATACCAGTGGCCAGCCAACTTTGCGTTTGCCTTGGACGAGGGAGATCTCAAAGTAGAATGAGACCATGAGCTCCCACACATACAACCCAAAAAACACGTGGACCATGTTGTTGAAGTCGACTGTAATTCCGGTTGTATTAGAGGGGGGCAAGATCGGGAAACGACAAAGATACTCACGTGCCTCCGTGGCCACAACGAGAGGATTTTTCCAGTCAACCATAGGAACGAAACGAAGAGCGGATACAAATCAAAGAGATAATACAAAGCCAGGTCGGGGTAACAAGAAAAATGGGAGGACGCCTTGTTGTGATTCTTCAAAGAGTGCAGCATTTATACACTTCAAAGCAACCAGGGGCCCGTACCGACATGATCCTTTGCGGTCTGCATAGATCCCCGATAGTGGCTGACCGATTTGTTACGTACCATCGTTAGTGAGTTTCGTTGTTACACAAGGAAGTATCCTTCCGCGTCGATCAGGGTATCTGCTCGAAATCGGGAGGAACAGCGCCGTCAAACCCTAGACTAGCCAACAGTCACGAAAGGGACTTGCATGCCTCTCGACCTACCACAAAGACCTTCTTGAAAGCCCTAAAAATACGGAGTGCAGACTCGATCGACCTAACGGAAGTAAATATGACTTCAAATTAGTCCACACGGCACAGGCGCCGAGATCCCCAAAAGTGACAGCTCCGCCGGTCGCAGATCTTCAAGATCTTCACTTAGCTGACAGGCACCTTGTTGCGTTCTGAGTCTTAGAAACCTTACCGTCGTAATTTAAGCAGACAGTGTCACCGTTTACGCGGCTACGCCACCCGAATTCAAGCTCAACAATGGGGCATATTTCATAGTCAGCAAGTCAGACAAAGAGCTGAGCCTCAACTACACCAGACTAGAATGTTTCCGTCCGCTCCGGCGCTAATGAGCCAGGGTTGCTTGCTTACCCATTTGACCTGCAAGACTCCAAGACCGTCGTTGACATCGTGACCCCGGAGGATTTTCAAAGGCACGATCAGAGGATCTGTCATAAGGTCACTGTAAACCCGCCCGTGGAAGATCTGGATCGTCCCATCGTCCGAAGAGGAGGCGAAAAGAGGATAATTCGGGTGAAAGTGCAAAGATCGGATGGCCCGCGTATGGTATCTGAAGGAAACCTGAAATTAGTGACCCAGTAAATATAACTACAGGAGAGGATCTACCGCAATATTTTGTACGGCTTGTCATTAAGCTCCAGATCGAACCAACATAGTTTCTTGTCGTAACCGCCTACGATGACATGGTCCCCTGAAGGGTGAATGTCCATGGAAGAAATCCATTTAATTCCCGGCATCAGCGTCTTGATCAACTTTTGCTCGGCAAGATTGTATACTCGAACATATCGTTGGGTCTACGTGAATGAAAAATGAGCCGAGATGTTCACGAACTCGTTCTTTTGCTTACCGCAACGAAGAAATGCGGTTTATTTGGATGGAACAATACTAGCTGCACGGTGCCTTTGATTTTCTTGAACGGAGCCTGAGAATATCTCCGAGACACCTGGTGAATCCAAACACTACCCTGGCTTTCCCTGTTTGCTAACAGGAAGAAAAAAATATTTAGAAACGCCACCGGACACGAAGAGTTAGACGTACAAACGGTGGCGAGGTAATCGCCTTTTCGATGCCATGCGATTTGTTTGGTCAAACCAGATGCAGCAGGCAACAAGATCGTCAGAACTACGCCATCTTCTCGCCCCGGAGAAGACGACCATTTGACGGGTGACTGTGTAGCCGGAGGGAGCGTAGCAGGAGCAAGGGCAGATTGAGTGGGGTGCAGTATAACTGAAGGTAGATTGGGCGGAATAATGAAATGTAGCTCATCTTCCCTGGAAATTGAAGGTTCACCCGTTAACCGTGACTGACATGGAATCACGACGTACGTGCCAACGACGAAATAGCTGGTGTCTGTCGAGGGACACCATTCCACTGCTCCAATCTTGCCATCAAAGCTCCACTTCCTAACCTCGCGCCCGACATTTACCTCCCATAGGCTTACATTTCCGTTGTCATCGCCACTGACCACCCAAGCGCCATCGGGACTTGTAGAAACACATCGAACTCTTGCGTTCGTATGCGTGAACTTGAGAGAGCGATAGTTTGGGAAGGGTCGCAAGCTGCTGGGACTTGGGAGTTTGGGAATAAGGCTGTTGGGATCGATGTTGAGCCGAACCCGCTGTATTCGCGGAGCGAGGTATAGGTCGAGCTGGCGATTGAAACGTTGCTTCATAAAGTGGTCATAAGCTGGTACAAGTCGCAGGGACGAGTATTTTTGAGGAAGGTAGTCACGCTCGCGATCTTCAAGATCAGCGTTCTCCCATCCTTTTCGTTCTGCGTCTGTGGGGAGATACTCTTCAGGAGGGTTATACGATTCAGCATGCGTAGGGAGAGCAGGTTTAGGAGCGGGAAGAGGTGGTGGCTGGTTAGATGGTGACTCATTCCAGATAGCATAGAACTGAGGCTTGTCGCCAGAAGTCTTGGGCTTCGAGCCAACGATGCGGCCTTGCCGAATGGCACGAACAATTTTCATGATCTACTGGGTGATGAATTGCGAGTATCATTCATGAAACAATCCAAATACCTTTTGTTTCTCCCATTTGCTGGGAAGCCAGCGTCGCTTGGGTTCCGGTGCCGCGGAAAGAGGCATAACTTCCTCTTTGCCTTTCCCAGTAAACCACTCGATTGTGGGCTCGTACGGATCGTAGCCAGCATCGGGATTTTCGCCCGCTTGTAGCCTGCGGATAATATCCAACTCTTCGGGAGAGAGTGGCTTGTTCAGTTGGGTGTTTTTATCCCAAGCAGATGTCCTGTTTAAGCATGAACAGGAAGTACTCCAGGAGTAAGGCGCGACAAACCAGGAGGTCGGGTCTTCGACAGTCTCTAGGAATTTGTCTAACTCATCTCCCTTGGCTGGACGGAGCACACGCTTCCCACTGATGTCGTAGCCAATGTGGGGGAGATCATCATACCAGTGTGACGGAATGTTCCCGACACGATTTGGGTCCTAAGTACGTGTTACACGTTAATGGATGACCCAAGGGTAATTGGAAACGGCACACGTACATCTTCGATGGACGAATCCGAGTCATACTCCGGTTCAATCTCTGGGTATACACGTTTCGGGTGACCTGTGATGTCAGAGATAATATTTTTCGACTTGGGGAATATGTGCATGTCCGAGCTCAAGTCTGAATCTGAGCCTGAGGGTGAGCTCCCTTCGTCCTCCTCACCTTCGTCCTCCTCTTCATCTTCGTCACTTTCCGCGTCGATCTCTGGAAACTCGTCTATTTCCTCGTCCGATTCTTCGTCCGCTCCCTCCTCTCCCTCGCGTTTTTCCTCGTCACTGAGCATCTCTAACCTGACGGCCTCGGCAAACGCGCTTTTGTGGTCTTCATCTTGTTCAGGTTCTTTCCTCTTCTTCGGGCCCGCTCGTGACATTCCTGCGCAGTTTCCGGAGGCACTAAAGACGGTTCGTCGTTGCGGGAGGTCTCAATTGACCATCGACTTGCAAACGTTTTAATGGACGAACTGGAAAAAGTGGATCTACACGATCGTGTTATGTAAGCACCCCTGAAGATATGACAACCATACGGCGTTATAGCAGAATACTGGATAATGTTACATTCGAGGCGACTGGAAACAGGTCTCGACACTCCCACTTCCCCGAGGATCCAAGATCCAAGATTATCACTATGCTACTGCGCTAGGCCGTCCTCCTGATGGGACAGGTCACGTGATCGACATAAGTTTGAACGAGCGAGTGACACTTTGGCGTTCATAGCAATCACGATGGTGAACTACGGAGGAGGTACGCCAAGAGACAAACCAAACACCGTGCACGACACTCACGATATTGCGTAGACGAAGTCTCTGCCCTTGTGGTCGACATGGGCTCGTCGTCCGTTCGGGCTGGCTATGCGGGAGACGATACACCAAAAGCGATCATATCATCATATTACGGGTACAAACCCACCGCGGGCGACAGCGACGTTCAAATGGGTGATACGACAGGAGACGGCAATCCAGAGGTCCCGAAACTGAGGAGCGACGCAAAGCTTTATCTCGGCCAACACGGTCCCTCGATATGGAGAGCCGGTATGGAGATCGGTCATGCGTTCCGAGACGGACTCAGTCAGTAACCTCGCGCATGAAGTAGACATGGATGCTAAAATCCAATGATCTTCCAGTATCCGACTTCAACCCGATCCCTGCCCTGATATCGCACGCGCTGGCGGAAGTGATGCGCACTAATCCATCTGAACACCCCGTTCTTGTCACCGAGCCCGCATGGAACACGCCTGCTAATCGGGAACGAATGGCCGAAATCATGTTTGAAGAATTCCAAGTCCCCGCCTTTTATATCGCAAACACAGGTGTACTGAATGCGTAAGGCATTGACCTTTTCCGTCTCGTCTCGACATTGAAGTCACCCGTCAGGTTTGCCGCAGGAAAAGGATCCGCCCTGGTTGTTGATGTTGGCCATTCTATGGCAAGCATCACCCCCGTCGTGGACGGTTTTGTTCTCAGAAAAGGTAAGAATTTGTCAATATTGGGAAGTCTCTGGTGTTCACTGGTTCAGGTCTTGTTTATTCTGCACTTCCAAAACTCGTACATGCGCATGCAAAGCACATTCTCGCTAATCCAACGCCGGTTCGAAGAGGCATTGAGCTATACCCTCATCAGCTCATCGCCACAAAAATCGTGCGACGGTCCATTTTTTCGCGTTTTCTCGATGTTGAACCATGCCGTAGCCCGTGGAGCCGGGGGCTCCTGCGCAGTTTACGCTGCGCGAGGATAGGATTGCGGGAACCACAGAGAGCTGGAAGTCATGGTATGAAAGCCGTGAGGTTGACGAATGGATTCAAAGTGTATCTGGGGTCCTTGACCAAGGATGGAATGAGCAGTAAGCCAGAAGAGTTGACACCTTTTATCACATCGCTAACCCAGTTGCCATCAGAGCCGCCGCTTCTCGCCCGCCGCGTCAATACGAGTTTCCAACGGGGTACAACACGTACTTTGGTGCGGAACGCTTTCAAGTAGGAGAACAGTTTTTCTTTCACTCCCCACAGCTTGTGGTAGGCCTTGATTAAGTGATCGATTTCGAACGCCATGCTGAAATCAGGGACAAAGGCTCAAAATCCAAATCTGCCCAAAAACATCCCGGCATTGCTCTCGGAATCTCTGCGTGCTTGCGACCCAGATTTGCGTCAAGTCCTTATGGGAAACGTCGTCCTCACCGGGGGAGGGAGCTTGTTTGCCGGTTTCGCAGATCGACTTGAAACGGAGCTCTCTCGTAACTTCCCTCACGTGAGTGTGAGCCGCCACACGGGATGTAGAATTGACTAAACTTAATATGTTCAGGTGAAAATACACGCGCCTGGAAATCCCATCGAGAGGCGATATGGTGGATGGTTGGGAGGCAGCATCCTGGCGAGTTTGGGCACTTTCCATCAGTTGTGGATAAGCAGAGAAGAATGGCAGGTTTGTTCGTTCCCCATCAAACGGCGCCCTCCCTCTCACCTAATTTCCTAGGAGCATGGCAAGGCGATTGTTGGTCAACGGTGTAAATAACGTGGCAGTGGCATCCAAAGCATCCTTTTGCACGTTCCAAATCAATTCCCCGCTTGTTTGCCAACTGTCCTTACCCGAGCTACTATCCTTACATGCCCGTAGTGCATGAGAGTCATGCCACAGTCACGCAGTTCAAATCTTAGATCAGATCTCAGATCCGAGATCTAATCTACCAGGTCAAGCTCGTGATTGTGACGGTCACGGTTAACGATCTACTAGTATGCAGGTGCAGTATTTATTCGGTGGCATTCTGTTGCATTTCGTGCATATAACCTTCACAACTTTGTAATGACCCCGCCGATCGACGGCTCAACAACATTTAAGCTACCTCCTGGAGGAGCTACCTGCTGTACTTCGTCCTCCGCTCCCCCACGGAGACAGACGTCTTACCATGGTGAGACTACTATTTTAGGTAATTAAAAATATTTGTTTATAATGTGTTGCTATCTTATCCCAGACCCGTTGGACAGCATCTTGGCAGAGTTTAAGGAAGCCCTAGAAGAAAAAAAGATGTTGGCAAAGTTGCTTCACCGTACCCAACAAGTATATGAAGGGCGTGAACTGCTTCGACATCGCTACCTGAGTCAGAAGGATATCGAAAAGTTGGTATTTGAACGGAACCCGTTCAAGGACTCGGCTGCTGCGACTGTTGGCGCAAAGTACTTCCACGCCGTTTGTGGGCTTAAGTTGAGGTCGTTTAACCAACCATTCTCGAGTAGGTTGATTCTTAATGCATCATCCCCTGGGGTAGAGTAAAATTTTCGTTCCTCATAATCATGTATGAAGTGGCGTGTAACGGTTCCCGTGTTTCATTTGCCCTCCTCTGGTTTCTTTTGGCTCGGAGTGCATGTGCGTACTGAAAACGACCTGTGTTTCCACAAGACGTTTCAACATCGATTGCGTGGAATGATGCAATTGGATGATGAGTAGAGATATGACACGAGTGAATTCATGCGAAGCCGGTTGTAAGACTCGACAAGCTCAACTTCCAAGCCAACCCATGCCTCCCACCCGAGGAGCCTCGCTGAAATAAAATACCGAAAGAGAGAAAAACGTCGAATACAATTGTACGGGGGATAAAAGGCAAAGCAACGCAATGGCAAGCACCACGCTGGCAACTACTTAAAACAACACTTTGGCTGAACTGGGAACATAAACAAATAGACAGGCCATATTTGCAAAGGAGGGGAAGTTGTGAAGGGTGCTAGCACCAGGTTGAGTCCATATCACCAATTTGCGCCCGACAAGGTCAGACTAGTGCAACAGTACTGAGCGCAGTAAAAGGAAAAAGAGTGGAAGGAATTGATTCGACAGGAACGCCGATTGGTCTTGTGGCACAGGGTGAGAGTTTCGTTTAGTACACCTCGATCGACTCTCGGCGCTCGCGTGCGTTCATGAGAACACCCAGTCCGCCGATGGCCTTGCGCCTGATCCTCGTCGCAAAGTTCTTTGGTCCGAGTTCATCAGCGCCTGATGGTGGACCCCGAGGTTGTCTGAGAGGCTGACTAACAAACCTTTGAGGAAGATACAAGGCAGGTGCATGGACAACGTATGGAGCAGAACGGCCCATACTGAGGCCATCGTACAGTTTCTTCGTCGCCTCCTCTCGCGGAGAAAGAGGGCTGGCCTCGAGCGAGGTCAAAGACTGCGGAGTAGCTGGGTTCGACTGGGAGCTCGCAGACGACATGGTATCCTCATGGTCGCTGCCTGAATCAATAGCAACGATGGGAACATTGGATGAAGCCACGGAGGTGAAGCTGAGCGGGCGAGGGCGAAGTTTGTTGGCCGGTACCAGAGGAGGGGAGAGGCGCTCTCCAGGAGGAGGTGTGATTTTGACACTGGGGGATGCGGTGGAGGCAGTACGCAGGCCGTTGAGGACGGAATGGGTGGTATTTCCTCGCCTCCAGGAGGTGGCAGCATCTGATCTGGAGGGTGCGTTTTCCCTGGCAGCTTGGTGGGGTGGAGAGTCACCGCGGGCCAGGCCCCCACCGAGTATAGTGGTCTGCTTGGGGGGCGAAGAGCTCTGAGGGCCAGCATCGGGAAAAGAAGGGAAAGCGATGGTGCTGGGGGGCAGACGAGAGCCAAAACGACCTCCGAGGGTGGCAGTCATGGGAACATGGTCATTCAGCTGAGGGGTGATGGAGACGCCCAACTGAGCCTTGAGAAGCTCTGCTTGGCTAGGACGCCGGGGTGGCGGGGTATTCGAACCAAGGTCAAACGAGGTATTAGCGGGACCGGCGGAAGCAGGTACGAATCCAATGGGAGAGCGTCTAGCCTGCTGACGGAGAGCCTCTGCGAGGACGGCAGCCTGAACCTGCTGGTTGCGCTGAGCCTGGGCGTTCTGAGGGAGGGTCAATGCGTGAGATGCGTGGATGTGAGACGGTGGACGAACCTGGAGACGCAAGATTTCGAGTTGCATCAACTGCATCTGCTGATATGCGTGAAGCTGGGTATCAGCGGTGGGTGACTGCTGCTGGGGGGTATGAAGATGAGCAGGACTGAATGGGACACTGTTGGGGTTCAAGGGCCTGTGTGGAGCGACCTGGTGATGTACGAATGTGCTGTTTGGGGCATCGATGGGTGCAGTGAAGGGATGGGAATGGGAATGGTTATTGATGTACAAGTTGCTTGAGAGGAGGTCGGAGAGCTGATCGATGTCCTCCTCTGGGAAGATGGGGGAGTTGATAGCGGAGGAAGCGTAGCGAGGTAGATTAAACGATGTGAGTGGTGGAGGCGAGAGAGGAGCGCTCATGGAGGAGGAACGAACGCCGCCTGTGCGGAGACCATTGAGGAGAGAGGCGCGATTGGTAGTGGCCATTTGGATGCAAGGATATTAAATGATTGGTACGAGTAGAGGAGACTGTCCGAAGAAATAGTAGTAGAGAAGACAAAAGAAAAGAAGGGATAAAAGAAAAAAAAGAGGTGGAGGATGGGGGGGAAGATGGTGGAGGAGATCAACCAACGAGCGGCTGGCTGTACGACAACAATAAGACAGGCGGACCCGAGCCACCTCCACAGCATCTCGCTACAGATACTTTTTCGCACTCGCCCGGACTCGCCCGTCAAAGACACTGCTCCGGATCGTCGTGTGGGCCGTCTGGAAGGGATTCAACATCGCCTGCGGGCCCACGTCAGCCGCACAACCGTATTAACGACGGCCGACACACCTTGAGGTAGAGCTCCCACACCTCGTGCAAGAACCCCCGGATCCCCTCCTCGTTCTTGGTCTCGTGTAGCAATATGAATTTCGTGTCTGCATAAAGCACTCGTCAGCGCCGTCCAGCTCCGACCGATCCGCGACCCACTCCCAGGCGTGATGAATGCCGACACCGTCCATTCGTTGAACTTGTCCACCGATTTCAGGTACCTGTCACAGCCCTCAGTCAACCGCGTGAAACCATCACCCTCGTCTTACATCGCACTCTCCTTCCGCATCGCATCTTCGATCACGTCCAGACTCGCATTCGCGATCATCTGGATCACATGCCGGTCCTGTCCCCCGCCCATCCTCGCCCCGCCCCCTTGCACATGGTGTGATTGCGTCGCACTCGATGCACCCGACAATGCCGTCAGCGTTCCCGCAAACGCAGATGTAGACCAGCTCGGTAGATTCGACGACAGCGGATAGCTCGTCGTCTGTGCAGGCTTGTTAGAGTAGTGCGTCAGACTGTAGATCGGCGTGTCCGACGGCGACAACAGAAACAGATGGTGCGACATGGTCGACTTTGCGTTGTTGTTTGTTGTATGTCAACTTGAGTGCGACCCATCATGTCGACTCTGCTGCGCTTCCCTTCCTTGGCGACGACCTGCATCCCTCGCCGTCGCCTTTTGCTCTCCCGGCACTTCACCACCACTCGCCTTGTCAATGCATCCCATCGTGATCTCCGCAGCTCCGGTTCTTCATGGCGTCGTCCACCTCGTCCTGACTGGCTCGACTCGCTAGACAGCAAGCTCATCTTCTATGCCATCATCGCAGTCAACGCCGGCGTTTACCTCACCTGGGAGCTTGCAATGCAGACACACGTCCGTCACACACACACTCCCCGTGCTAGACTGACCAGTCGCCACACAGCGCACGACCGGCGACGGCACCCTGTTGCGGTTCATGCTCGACAACTTTCGCGTCGACATGCGCAACGTCACCTCGGGTCGCATGTACGTGAATTCAACTTTGCCCTCCTTTCTTCCCACCAACGCGCCGTTCGTCAGATGGACTCTCCTCACGTCCTGCTTCTCCCACATGGATCCCACGCATGCGCTGTTCAACGGCCTGACCTTTTATTTCATGGCCCCGTCTGTCATGCATCTCCTCGGTAACAGACATTTCCTGGGGCTGTACTTCCTAGGTGTGTTCCCACGTCACGTCGTCTGATCGCGCTGTGCGTCTTAATCGTCATCAGGTGGCATATCCGCCAGTCTTGCCAGTCTCGGATGGCATCACTTTTATAGACGTGAAAACGTGTCGTCGCTCGGTGCAAGCGGTGAGATGTCATCCTCTTTTCATTTATCTTCATTTTTACATCATCATCTCCAGGCGCAATCATGGCAACCATCGCCTTGTATTCGTGTGCTTTTCCTCGCAACACGTTTCTGATCTTCTTTGTCATCCCCTGTCCGGCCTGGGTATTTCTTCCCGGCGTCCTTATGTATGACGGATGGCGCAGCTTTTCAGATCAGGTACGTCTCCTGCTGCAATGGACCACATGACACTCATTTCGGGTGAATACACAGCGCACAAAGACTGATACGCCAGGACATGTTGGAGGCCTTCTCTCTGGCGTCGGCTATTTTCTATGGAGAGTAGCCCTTCGCAGATAACCACAGCGTTGCGAAAGGAATTAATGTAGACATATATGCGAATGCTAAATAAGGACGGTGTGGAATATGTATATGAAGACAAAACGACTGTGGTATCAAAGCTGGACAAGAATATATCATAAACATGAAAAGGAGTATTAATGGGACGAAATCGAAAAGAAATACTACACATGCACGAGCACTATCCACTGCTTTGCCTTGCTTTCACAGGCGTGTTCATGATCTTGTCGAGCCTTCCCATCTGTGACTCGAGCCTCGTCATTCCTACAGCATCCGTACAACCCGAAGAAAAGTCGAGTTCGCGAGCGCCGTGCTTTTCGAAATAATATGTCAGCAGATTTTTCTTGTTATCGTCCAGTCCATCCAGGAGCGCGAAAAGATGTGCTTCGTCGCGCAACACCAGCTGGGAGGCGATGATCGCAGCATAGGCCGCCTCGCGAATGACGAGCGTTGTGGTATCATTAAGTGCCTGGACATCAATGTTGGTGGGAAATGCTGAATTGTGCAACGACGAGACTTACTGCAATCAATGTTTGCTTCAGGCGAGGTAGTTCTTCTTCGAGCACTTCAGTTGGAAGCCTCAAAATGAACTTGCCAAGTGCAATCAAGCCGAATGCGTGTGATCCTGCCTTGACGCCCATGTCCAATGCGGGTTCAGCGAGAAAACCGCGCAGACTACTATGCATCGTCGTCAAGCCATACACCGGTTCTATGCGTGAACATAATGCGTCTCGAATGGTCTTGGTCGCTTCCAGAACCTAGTGCCACATCAGGGATCGAAAAAGGGATCGTTCGAGGGAGAACCCACGTCAATTGCATTGCAATACCGCACTCTGAACAGCGCAGAGAAAAGTTCTCCTTCTCTCCCTTCGAGGAAAGCAGCTTGGTTTCCTAGGATTTCCCACACGACAATCAAAGCATATTCCAGTTGTTCGGCATCCTATCAGATTATGACAATCGAAAACACCTGATTGCGGAGGGGAAATTAAACGCACTTTGGTCGGGTCGAGAAATTTCAGCAACCCATCGAACAACCGATCAAAACTCCTTTCTTTGGTCCACATGTCAGGAACGACAGGCGGAAGTGTACGCATGATCGGGATAAACGGTGACGGGCTCAAGGGAAGTCCAAGGCGAGGGCTCAATGGAGACGCAGTATCAGCGGGTATAGGGTTAGTCGAGCAAAGCAATGCCAATTTCTGCAGGACGCGAACGTCAGCATCGCCATCCTCGAGCGCCGTCACGAATTCATGAAGTTCTTCCACTCGATCGATAGGTTCCACGCTCTTCAGTGGTGTTCCGCGTTCAATTGCTGTGAAAAGAAGTCAGAACTTCGAGGTAAAGGCAAATAGATCGGTAGTCACTAGAAGCTCGCTTCGACCACCACCCATTTTCATGGCTCTGATCCTGCAAGGGTTTGATCAATGGTTCGGAGGGTTTCCCGCCGTTCATTGGGCTGTTTTTGAACAACGCTGCCTGTCGAAAGATGGCGGCATTGCGATTATCTGGCGTCACCGGTGGCACTAGACTTTTCTTGATTTTTGGGACAGCGGGCACCTTGGGGGGCTTTGGGGTCACGGCGCTGCTGCTCCCTAGGAGGAGCGAAGTGGGGATCGCAGAGTGGACATTATCTTCCGCCTCAGGGTCCGTTAATTCCAAGAGACGCTCTGCGGCACTTTGCGCCTGCTCGGCACGCGCACGGAGCGCATCCTCGACGGGTATCGGATCAGAAGGCTTCCCGGGGGAATCGGAAAGAGCATTTGATACGGTATTGGGTGTCGAAAGGCCGGACGATGGCGAGAACGATGGAGGTTGGGAAGCGTGACTAGAAGCGGGAGGATACAATTTGTATGGTGTGGAGAACGACATAACGTTCGCGGGCTCGTCCATGTCGGAGTCACTGTCATCTGGCACAGGGATAGTAGTGGCCAAGAGGAGGGAATCTTCATCGTCCAAGTCGGGCATCACGATGGACTGTCTAACAGGAAGGACCGCGGAAAAAGGAGGCGGATGACGAACATGAGAAGGATCGCTATTCGATGTTGCGAGAACCGTTTGTGGAGACTTCTGGGTTGCTGAGGGTCGAGTTGGGGATTGCAAAGGGGGAGCAAGAGGTGATGAAGTTCGGCGCCTCATAGCATCTACAGCAGCTGTGGAAACTGAATCTGAGGGTGCACGGGTATGTGAAGTAGAGATCACTGAAGTGCTGACAGACCGCGGCATGGCTGCGTTATTAGAGAGAATCCGGGACCTGGGTGGTGTTGGAGGGGACAGAGATGGACGAGTGGAGAACGAGGACCGAGACGCAGGTGTCGGAGAGCTCCTATCATTGGCATATTTTCCAGATGGACTGCTAGGAGAGCTGGTGCTCCTCGAAGGTGGTGAAGTTGTTCCTGCGGTGCGTGACGTCGACGTAGCCTGATGTCTAAGAGTCGGAGGTGCGGTCGCGATCGCTTTCGCCTTTGCACGACTAGCCGCAATTGCCGCCGCAACACTGCTTTTTTTCAAGCTCGGAGTGGTGGGTGGAAGATCGGGAATAGCATTCGGATCCGGGCACACCTTTTCCAACTGCTTTCGCGCGGTTGCATCCAACGCCTCGATTATCACGGTTGCCCTGTCGTGCCATACACCATCGAAAACCCAGAACATCCCGCGTGCGCTCTCCCGAACAGCGGGATTAGGGTCCGCGAGTGCCTTCTTCACCGACTTCTCCAGCAGTTCCAATCCGCCAGCGGATTCGATGTATGACTTTGACCGGTGACCGTGTAGTTCTATATACGCTTTGATGTGACCGACCACATATATCCGAGACTGCACAGTCTTCTCTTGTAAAGTGTTCCAGAAGAGGGATAAGAGGGTGCGAGGGTGAGCGGAGGCATGCTGAATAACAGAAGACAGGGTTTGCTGCGATTGCTGTGCTATGATCTTCTTTGTGAATCCTGCCATGCGGAGTAGGTTCGTGAAGATTGTTTCACAAAACGGGTCGATGCCGGTGCCAAGAGCAGTAGCCAGCTCCACATACATGGAGCAGGTATTTGCAGAAACCGTCGTTCTCAGACTTGCAAGCTAGAAAAGATATAGTGAGGAAAAGGCCAGTCTCATAAAACTAGAACTCACAGCTTTCAATGAAGCCTGGATAAATCCGTCCTTGAGACATTGGAAAAAAACGTCGGGGTATCTTGTATGGATATCTCCTCTGAGCATTCCCCGGACTCGTTGTATGCCTCGTTCTCGTGCGGCCCAGTTATGCTCAGTCTCCTTTCCCTGATCAACGATACACTCAGAGTGGCAGTTCAAGATCTACCAGTGCACATACCTCAAATGCTTTCGCCATGGTTGCAAACTCATTCTCTAGGTCTCGAGCTGACGCAATCTAAGCCCGAGTCAATGGAAGTGACGAATAGTGATCTATGCGACTCACAAAGGCAGGTTCAACTGTGCTAGCAGCGTCACCAGGCTGAGGCGAAACTACCATTGCCGCCCTGCTGGCTGGCCTTGACGGTACTTTGACATTTCCTTGACTTACTGCACGGGTTATCGGTGTGGCGGCCGGTGGTGCAGCTCCAACGGGGGGGCGCCGATTCTGTAACATCAGACTGGGGGGGATGTACTCCTTCTTCGCCCCGGCGTCTCCGTTCTCTGACCCTTCACTCAAGGGAGTGCTCGCTCCAGCGCTCCGGCTGCTGCTCATGAGCTTGCTTAGGACGTTATCAACGATCGCCTTCCTAACACCCTTCTTTGACAGCTCCTTCTTTAGGTCAGCACGCGCGCCATCAGTGACGCCGGGACCCGTGAAAAGTTCGATGATCGAAGGGGTCGCACATGCGCGAACGTTGCCATCGGTGTCTTCCAACGCGTCCACCAAAAGCGAAAGGTATGGTCGGATGGGGAAGGTGTGATGAGCCCGACGGACGTTTACGAGCACTAAAATTGACTAACAGCAAGACATGAGTTAGCTCTTGTAATTGCATGGACAGTACCCTCACCTGTTCCCGAACTCGCCATACTTTACTGGAGAGCCCGTTGTCTTTCAAAAAGCGTTCAAAAATTACGATGGGTGGCTCGGAGCCTTTGCCATTACCAAGCTTGGATGTCGACGGGGAGGAACGGAACGCGAAACCACCAATGATTACAAGAGTTTCGCGTGCTTTGTCGCGAGGTTTCTCGCGCGCATCACCGAGTCTTTCAAAGACACCAGGGGATGGAAGGAAGGAGCTCATGACATTGCGAAGGACAGAGACATCGTAACTAGACCCGCTTGATGAGGAGGTGGAGGACGACGAGGAAAACGGACGCGCGGTAGCGTTGGGTGTGCCATTGGGGCGATGTATAATGAGAGGGAGAAACGGGGGAATGGCCGAAAGAGTTGCGGTCGTGAGGTGTTGGTTTGCAATACGAAGACATGCTTTGAGAACGGCAATGAGGGGTTCTGGGTCCGCGATCTGCAGTAGCGGGTCATGCGACAACTCAGCGAAGGAAGAGGTATATTCAAAGTGTTGTGCACCTCTACGCCAGTTTCGAATTCAGCTTGGAGTTTTGTGACAGCATCGAGTTTGAGTTCAACATCTAGAGCAGGCGTGAACGAGGATCCGGAACCAAGAAATGGGAGGGCGGACCATTGCTTTTGCATTGGTTTATGAGTTTGTCGAGACGGTCGTTGCTCATGGTAGCCTAGTGAAAAGAGAATGAATACAGTTTTTGGAGGGATGAGGGATTTGAACGTGCCTGAGCTCAAGAAAAGACTTTGTGTACTTCGGACACGGCAGGGTTATCATGTGGCGGAGAAGAAGTTGTTTCCCGCCAAGCAAACTCTACAAACAGTACAACACGATTTATACAGTTACAGTACGAAACTTTCCATATGCGAAATATGACTCCTTATTCACGACTTTCTGTCCGAGTGTCCGAGCGACTTTCCCGGTTGGATGTGGTCTCGGATGCGCTGCTTCTGTGCAAGGGTGAACACGACATCATAGGCTGTGGTCATCCTGCTCACCAGTACTTTGAGCTCCGGGAAGCCACCATTGACTTTACGATCCCACATCAAGATGGGAGAGCCATCTCCGGCTTCCAACCAGACACGGAATCGCCCAGTAGTATCATCAGAATTCAACGGTATGACCGTAACCGCGGTGAGGGCTGGAGGTGGAAATGTCAAAAGTAGTTCTGTCGACACCCACGCAGCTCGATGCAGCCTGTCAACAGACATTCAATTT
>JBBPSD010000576.1:0-21023 GCA_038093415.1 Xerocomellus chrysenteron | reverse complement strand
TCAGACGAGTACAAATGGTGAGGGATGGAGAACCTTTAGCGTTTAATGGGTTTGGAAGCTTTAAACAACCCTGTCCGAACCTGTACGGACCAATAACACATGCAGGCTCAATGAACAGACTGATCATCACTGGCAGTAGCCGTGACGGGCGCGTGTTTTAAGGTTTGTGCAGATATGGAAATGCGACAGGCGCATACTCTTGGAGACTCTGCCTGACAAGTGGCATCATGTTACAGGTAGCACCGCGACTCTTGCCTGACGGGTTTAAAGGATGAACTGTCCATGGGCCATCTGTTTCAGGGCACCGCAGCTCTCCCTCCGAGTCCTTCCTGCTCGTCATGCGGCCGTCCAACGACCACACACAGGCAAGTTTATCCTGCTTACTTGCTCTCCCTCTCGCACTCACTTTATGGCAGCCGATGCCAGAGCAGTTCGTGCTCTTGGCCGCCCAAAGCGCGAGCGTGCACGAACGGCGACGCATTCTACGAGAACGACGGCGCATACCGCTCGCGCCGCTCCCACTGCTCGTCATCCCGCACCCTTCTGAGAGGGAGGAGGACGGTGGCTGTCTCTCTCCTGGCTCAAGCGAGGAACCACGATCTCGGTTCTCGCACTCCTCGCCGTCATCCCCCGTGGTGAGTTGACGGACATGCAATCAGCCTATCGACGGGACTGATCTTGACGTGGCACAGGCGATGCACTCACCGGCGCTACCAGCTTCGCCCGCTCCTCGACCCAAACGCAAGTCCATGCTCGCAAAATTGATGAAAGCCTTTGCACCGTAAGACGTTAGATGGTTGCCCCGCAACGAGGACAGGTGATTAACTGGGGATAACGTGGGAAATCGACATCAACCACAGAACAGGGGTCACAGAACCATATGGCGCTGCAAGCACAGCGCCGCCCCTTGTGCTCTGTGATGCACTCAGGGCAATAGGCGTAGTCGAGGTCATACTTGGAGAGATTTGCATTGGACGGATAGAGACCGGATCGGCCACCACTGCACGCTCGCCATGCATCCACGTGGCCAGAATCAATGCAAAGCCTACATGGGCTAGGGGTTGGTAAATGCGATCGCACGATCGGCTTGCTGTCAAGATCTAACGTGAGGTACAGTTCGGCAGATTCCTTCGTGTCTGGACACTGGTGCGGGGTGGATAATTCGTCCTGGACACCAAGCCACATCAAGACTACAGCACCAGGAGTTGCACGATGGACACCGCACAAAGGAAGAGCTCGAGTCTAGTTCCTTCGAGTGTAGGCACTCGTAACTACTAACATGTCATCCGCTCGTGCTCGTGGCATTGTTCAAAGTCAACAACCTCCGAGCCTGCACAGTCCAGATTTGAGCATGCAACAATGACACCGCATTTCCCGCAGCTTTGCAGATGGGAGTGACAAAGCGGGCAGGTCAACAAATTCACGTTGGCGAAAGGACTCGTGTCGTGGATGATGTCGTTCTTGATCAATAGGTCTCTGTAGTCCTGAATTTCGGGTGTTTGGTAAGCGGTTTAGTGCAAGTATGAACGAAAACACTCACTCGGACCCTCGACAAGACACGGTTGGCATATTCCTCGAGCTCGGCCACGAAGACTTGACCCGAGTACGATCCAGGGTCCGGGTCATCAAACATGATATCATCTAGGTAGATTTTATACCTGATGCCGGGGGAGATATATACAGAAAGAAAGGTTGTAGAGAGTTTGGAGAGATCATGGGCGTGTTGGAAGCAAAAGGATTGATGTTGGATCTCTTCGGCGTCTGGGCAGGGAATGATCCAGAGCAAAATAAGAAGTTGTTCGAATGGTTTGCGCCATGGTTGCGAGGGTTGGAAATCCAAATCTTCATCGGACACGGTAAGAGTTGTGGTGGGAGCACAGCTGGGAGGAGTCCTGACCATCCGAGCGGTGGTATGAGAAGAGAGGGCAGGTGTCACATGACTCGAGCACTAAATTCCAATACTAGTGACGTTCAATGTTCATCGTGACTGGAAAATGCTTCGCGACACCCAATTCCAGCCTGCTCATCCTGTTCAGCCCACCTGCTCGGGAACTTAAGCATTCATTCATAATTTTTGAGTCGACGTGTGGATGTCTACCTCTGGTTCTCGGACGGATATGATTGGCAGATACCGGCTTTGAACGTTGCACGAACCTTTCCATCGCTGGCTGGCTGACCCACGTTTGCCGTCCTTTCCAGACCGACGAAGACATGAATTCCGAGCGCTCCACGCCTTCCCACCCAAACGCGGCTGGCAAAGTCCATCTCGAACTGTCGGTCACCCCCGTCGACAACAACCACGGTGTCTTCCGATCGGACGTCGAACGGGGCATTGCGCCCGATGTGATCTTCACGACGGCCGTGGGTCCCAGTTCGACGAGGATGTTGGCAAGCTGGCATGTGACGACGCGAGGAGAGGTGGTTGATCGCATGTTGCATCCCGTTGGGGAGACGAGTCGGGGGGGACCCCTGGTGCGGGGGATAGGAATGGGGAGGAGGCCAAGGGGTATTTGTGAGCGAGCAAGGAATGCGGCGGGGTCCGTTTTGGGATTAGAGAGGGGTTTTTGCTTTTCGGGATTATACCTCGACGAGTGGACGATGACCCTTCTTTTCGGTTGCCTCTCCTCCTCTCGCCCTTCTTTGTGTTTTAACTTTGGCCGTGCTCGGTCGGCTCGTTGATATTTATGTTGGGCCCGTATGGATATTATGTTTTTTTTTGCGCGCCTCGTACGCAGAACGACTATCTTCTGATATCGAAGTGTCGGGTCTGGCTCGGAGAGTGTGGTATGGTCGAGAACCTGAGCACTCATTATTTTTTGGGGGTCGATGTGTAGACCTCTGGTGCGTTCTTGGGCTATGTTTGGCAGATACCGTCGACGGAACCTCACCCAGGACCAAGAAAATAGCGAATCAATCTGACAAACGGGTGTAGGTCGTCTCATACAGATGCCGTACTACGTCATGATAGTGAAGTCAAGTAACTATAGGCTATAGCTCGAAACCCTCGAGAGAAATGCGACAGAAATAACACCGTTTCCTCCTGCCAGACGCTTTGGAACAATCACCACACATCCAGCGGTGGCAACCCGAGCACTGCGTTACACCAAGTTTGGCGGTCGAGCAGCATTCCTTGCATATGTCCCACCGGCAATTCACGCATCGTTCCAATGCGTTGATAGGCTGCGAACACTCTCCTGGTGTGTCCCCTCCCCCTCCATCCGACCCCTTCTCCCGAGCCTGACAACCAAAACAAATATCAGTCTTGAGGCAGATCTGACAAAAGTGACAGTATCGGCAACCATCCGATCGCCTGCAATATGCTGCTCCGCAACGAGGACAAGAGATCAATTTGGGAGAACTCGGGAAATCGATATCAGCCACAGAACATGCGTCACATAACCATACGGCACCGCAAGCGCAGCGCCGCCCCTCGAGCTCAGTGACGCACTCAGGGCAATAGGCATAGTTGAGGTCATCCTCGGAGAAATGCGAATTGGACGGACAGTCTGAGAGATTGGATCGGCCACCACTGCATGCTTTCCATGCAGCTACATGGCGAGAGCCAATGCAGAACCTGCATGGGCCAGGGGTTGGTAAATGCGACCGCACGACCGGCCAACTGTCGAGATCCCGCGTGGGGTGCAGCTCGGCCGGTTCCTTGTCTGGTGCGGGATGGATAATTCGTCCTGGGCACCAGGTCACGTCTCCACTACAGCACCAGGAGTTGCACGATGGACACCGCACAAAGCCAGAGTTCGGGTCTAGACCGTCTAGTTCCTTCGAGTGTAGGCACTCGTAACATGTCATCCGCTCGTGCTCGTGGCATTGTTCATAGTCGACAACCTCCGAGCCTGCACATTCCAGATTTGAGCATGCAACAGTGGCATCGCATTCCCCGCAGCTTTGCAGGTGGGAGTGACAAAGCGGGCAGGTCAACAAATTCACGTTGGCGAAAGGACTCATGTCGTGGATGATGTCGTTCTTAATCAATAGATCGCTATAATTCTAGATTTTCGAGCGTTGGGTAAACAGTTTGATGCAAGTATGAATGAAAACACTCACTCGGACCCTCGACAAGACACGGTTGGCATATTCCTCGAGCTCGGCCACGAAGACTCGACCCGAGTACGATTCAGAGTCCGGGTCATCAAACCGGATATTATCTAGGTGGATTTTTTGCTCGAAGCCAGGGGGGGTATGTACAGAAAGAAAGACTGTGGAGAGTTTGGAGAGATCATGGGTGTGTTGGAAGCAAAAGTATTGCTTTCCGATCTCAGCTAGGGCGTTTAAGGAGGGAACGACTCTGAGCAAAATGAGAAGTTGTTCGAATGGTTTGCGCCATGCTTGCGAGGATTGAAAATCCAAGTTTTCGTTAAGAATTGTGGTGGGAGGACTAGTACTCCTGACCATCCGAGTGGTGGTAAGAGAAGAGAGGGCAAGTGTCACATGACTCACTGGCAAGTGCTAAATTCCAATACTAGTGACACGACATCCTGACCGGCGCACCCACTCGGGAACTTGAGCATTCATTCATATTTTTTGAGTCGATGTGTGGACGTCTACCTCGGGTGCATTCTCGGGCGGCCACAGATACCGTCGATGGAAGCTCAAGCGCTCACCCGGAGGACAATGTTTGATCTGAAATGCACGTCGTCTGAATCTCGTACAAGTGCCGTACCGTGACTACACTGTAAAGTTGAACCATCTACAGCCCGACACCTCGAGAGCAAAACGGTCACAAGTATCGTGCAACCACAAATGGATCTAGACTTGATTTGTTGCTTGACACTACCTGGGCTGTGGTGGGTCGATCAGCCTCCAGTTGCAGTCGTCGAGACATATGACAGCACATACCATCTCCACACATACTAGGAACATAAATAACATAGTCCAAAAGCCTGGGCACAATCGCCACACATCCAGCGGTGGCAACCCGGGCATTGCGTTACACCATCTTTGGCGGTCGAGCAGCACTCGTTACACATGCTCCGCCGGCAATTCGTGCATTGTTCGAAAGCGTTGACAGGCTGCGAACACTCTCCCGACGTGCCCTCTCCCCTGACATCCCCCTTCTCCCGAGCCTGACAGCCAAAACAAACACCAGTCCGACGGCAAATCTCGCAAAAGTGACAGTATTGGCACCCATTCGGTTTCCTGCAATATGATGCTCCGCAACGAGGACAAGAGGTTAAGTATGGATGACCAGGGGAATTGGAATCAGCCACAAGACAGGCGTCACAGAACCATACGGCGCCGCAAGCACAGCGCCGCCCTTCGAGCTCGGTGATGCACTCAGGGCAATAGGCGTAGTCAAGCTTAAGCTTGGAGAAATGTGCATTGGAAGGACAGAGACCGGATCGGCCATGACTGCACGCTTGCCATGCATCTACGTGGCCAGAATTTATGCAGGACCTGCATGGGCCAGGCGTCGGTAAATGCGACCGCACGATCAACTTGTTGTCGAGATCCAACGTGCGACACAGCTCGGCCAGTTCCTTCGTGCCTGGTGCTGGGTGGATAATTCGCCCGGGACACCAGCCCACTTCAAGACTACAGCGCCAGGAGTTGCACGATGGACACCGCACAAAGCCAGAGTTCGGGTCCAGTCCCTTCGAATCTAGGCACCCGTGACATACCATGAGCCCGTGCGCAACGCAATATTCAAAGTCGACAACGTCCGAGCCTGCACAGTGATTGTTTGAGCATACAACAGTGGCATGGCATTCCCCGCAGTTCCGTAGACGGGAGCGACAAAGCGGGCAGGTCAACAAATTCACATCGGCGAAGGGACTTGTGTCGTGGATGATGTCGTCCTTGATCAATCGGTCTCTGTAGTCCTGGATTTTCGAGCGTTGGGTAAGCGGTGTGATGCAAGAATGAACGAAAACACTCACTCGGACCCTTGACAAGACACGGTTGGCATATTCCTCGAGTTCGGCCACAAGGATTTGACCCGAGCATGGGCCCGAATCATCGAAATGGATATCATCCAAGTGGATTTTATACTCGAAGCCAGAGGGGTATACCGAAAGAAAGACCGTTGAGAGTTCGGAGAGATCACAGGTGTGTTGGAAGCAAAAGCATTGGTGTTCGATCTCACCTGAGTCGTTTGAGGTAATGATCCGGAGCAAGAGAAGAAGTTCTATGAATGGTTTGCGCCATGGACGCGAGTATTCAAAATCCAAGTAGGCATCGGGCACGGTAAGAGCCGTGGTGGGAGGAGTCCTGACCATTCGAGTGGTGGTAAGAGAAGAGAGGGCAGGTGTCACATGACTCAAGTACTAGATCGGCGCACCCGCTCGGGAACTTGAGCATACATTCATATTTTTTTAAGTCGATGTGTGACGTCTACCTCGGGTGCGTTCTAGGTGGATATGCATGGCAGATGGTATACCGTTGATGGAAGCTCAAGCGCTCACCCGGAGGACAAGTTTGATCTGACAAGGAGTATAATATTGGAATCTCGTACAAGTGCCATACTACATAGTGAGGTTGAACCACCGACACGCAAAACGGTCACAAGTATCATGCAACCAGTGCCAACCACAGGTAGAGCACTTGTAACGTTGCTCGGCACTACCTGGGCTGTAGTGAGGTCGCAATCAGCCTCGAGTTGCAGTGGTCGAGACATATGACCGCTAGTACATACCAACTCCACACATACTAGAGGCAGAAATAACACTGTTCCCTCCCAGACAATTGGGCACAATCGCCACATATCCAGTGGTGGCAGCCCAAGCATCGCGTCGCACCATCCTTGGCGGTCGAGCAGCACTCGTTGCACATGTCCAACTGGCAGTTCGCGCATTGTTCGAAATCGTTAACAGGCTGCGAACACTCTCCCGACATGTCCTCTCCCCCGACATCCACCTCCTCCTGGGCCTGACAGCCAAAACATAGACCAGTCTTGAGGCAGATCTGACAAAAGTGACAGTATCGGCACCCATCCGATTGCCTGCAATATGTTGCTCCGCAACAAGGACAAGAGATTAACCTGGGACAACTAGTGGGAAAGAAATTAGCCACAGGACAGGCATCACAGCACCATACGGCGCCGCAAGCACAGCGCCGCCCCTTGTGCTCGGTGATGCACTCAGGGCAATAGGCGTAGTCGAGGTCATACTTGGAGAGATTTGCATTGGACGGACAGAGACCGGATCGGCCACCACTGCACGTTTGCCATGCATCCACGTGGCCAGAATCAATGCAAAGCCCACATCGGCCAGGAGTTGGTAAATGCGACCGCACGATCGGCTTGCTGTCAAGATCTAACGTGGGGTACAGTTCAGCCAGTTCCTTCGTGCCTGGTGCTGGGTGGATAATTCGCCCGGGACACCAGTCCACTTCAAGACTACAACACCAGGAGTTGCACGATGGACACCGCACAAAGCCAGAGTTCGGGTCTGGTTCCTTCGAGTCTAGGCACCCGTGACATAATATTTGCTCGTGTACATCGCATTGTTCAAAGTTGACAACCTCCGAGCCTGCACAGTGTCTGTTTGAGCATGCAACAGTGGCTTCGCATTCCCCGCAGCTTTGCAGACGGGAGCGACAAAGGGGGCAGGTCAACAAATTCACATCGGCGAAAGGACTCGTGTCGTGGATAATGTCGTCCTTGATCAATCGGTCTCTGTAGTCCTAGATTTTCGAGCATTGGGTAAGCAGCTTGATGAAAGAATGAACGAAAGCACTCACTCGGACCCTTGACAAGACACGGTTGGCATATTCCTCGAGTTCGGCCACGAAGACTTGACTTGGGCATGGGTCCGAATCATCAGACCGGATACCATCGAAGTGGATTTTATACTCGAAGCCAGATGGGGTGTATACCGAAAGAAAGACCGTTGAGAGTTCGGAGAGATCATGGGTATGTTGGAAGCAAAAGTGATGGTTTTCAATTTCAGCTACGGCGTTTGAGGAGGTAATAAACTGAAGCAAAAGAAGAAGTTTTGTGAATGGTTTGTGCCATGATTGCGAGGGTTGAAAATCAGAATCTTCTTTGAGCGCGGTGAGACTCAGAGTCGTAGTGGGAGGAGTCCTGACCATCCGAGCAGTGTGGCAAAGGAAGAGAAGACAGTTGTCACATGACTCCTGTAGGTCCAGGTGACCTCGAACTTGGAAGACTATTCCTTACCCCCGTTTCCATTGAAGGCTTGGTACTAGGAGATTTGGCGTATACCAGTTGGAACTCGTTGCATTCACGATACCTCTTAAAGCCATCTCTTTCATTGCCGGAAGGTACTTGTAACTTGATGCACCGTTCTCTCACGGCGGGGAAGGGGGCTCGGTCAATACTCATCATATCATTCCGCACATAACAGTAGCCTATCCTGCACGCCGCCGCCGCGAGTCTCGTGATGGAGAATTGGTACACTATCACTGCAAGCCAGGCTTCGATCGAGTCCCTCGATCCTCGCCGTGAAACGACCGTATGCCGCCATGTACCACGTTGCGTATCCAAGGTTGCTGAACGATGCGGTGCTCAAAGCACTTTGAGCACAACTATATGGCCCGCTTCGAGGTCGATGACGTATTCCTTTGCTCGGTGTTGATGCTCATTTAATGTACCTCAGAACGACCACAAGGGCATCCTCATTGCGGAGGGCGATGTGCAGACTTTGTGTATTCGGTTGTTCTCAGAGTCATCGCTCCAGTGATACCGGATGCTGCTCCCGGACGCATCAGAATCCTTACTTGCTCGACACGCCGTGTTGTTATTTGAAGAAAAAAGAAGGCGTTGTTGCAGCGGTTACTCGGGGAACAACGCAGCCAAGCCTTCAACACGCTCGTTCTCCCACAAGCAGTACATTCCATCGAAGTCGTGGGTTACTCGATGGCCTACTCCGCCGGTCTCCAAAAGGGTCTACCCAATCCCATCCTCGATGTCTACGTACGAACGTGCCGCTATCCGTGGGCCCCGCGTGGGGCTCTGAAATCGGAGGTTTGATGCGTCACGATCAGCTGTTCGTGAGGACGAGGCGATCACGCGTGCCACGCCACGTCTTGCAGCTTATCTGTACGATCTCAACATCGAGGCGTTCGTCTCGGCACCGATCATTTCGGATGCTGCTTGGAAGAAATACTATGGCGCCCCGTCTCCATTCAAGTGGGAACGCTGTGCCTTTTCGATCAGGTCAAGTTGTAGACTGCTCCGCCAGTGCCAGCCGCCGCTGTTGGCTTTAGTTCCTTGTACAATTTGTGTATTGTCATTGGTCGTAGGATTTTCTTTCCGATATCCATGTTTTCAATCTACGATCGAGATTTGCTACAAGTATCTTTTGTTTAGCTGGGTGAGATCCAATGCGATTGTCTTTGCCTTTCAGTGTGTCGTGCAGGTACGTCGAACAGATAGCAAGGCTTTTCATAAAGCAATTCTGCCCACTTTTTTATTTCAATGCAACGGCGGGGGGAAACGTTCTTTTACCCTGACTGCCAGTGGATACAACACGAATGCTTCCACTGTACCTCGTTCGTTTCTTCAGTCTTAAATAGACTGTCTCAACTCTCCAGTATTTTTGGATTGGAATCAGCTCGAAGGATACCCCTTACATTCATACGCAGACCGACAGACAAACTCAGTCATCCCTACTCATTACGAACAGTTCTCCTAGGATTATCCTCCATGGTACCATATGTCTCAGTTTCCCCGTGTTCACGTAGTGTCTCGACCTCGCCATGCCTGAATGCTTCCTGATTACCCTCATACACTATTGAGGTATCTGTGAGAAGTCTCAAAGTATCTCTCAGAGACCATTAGCAACTTACAGAATGTCAGCTCCTCGAGCGTGCGCCCAGATGTCTCAGGAAACACGAGGTAGACGAACACGACCTGGAAGGCATTAAACACACAGTAACTAACATCTTTCAGCATGTGTCCGTTTGCACCCCAATAGGAGAGCTTACGGGATATACCATCTCCAGCCTATCGTGCCCATCAGCTTTATCAGAGCAACATGTCAGATGGATGGAGTAGATGGACGTACCTGCGACGTCGATCCCAATAGGATTCACGAACTGATTGAAGAATCCCGCACCGTGGCACCACCACTGGTAGATGGTGAGACCCCTGGCTCGGACATGGAAGGGGAAAAGTTCGACCAAGTAAGCTATTTACATCCCAGTCCGTTGTGTGAAAGAATGGTACAAGGTAACAGTGGGATGCTTACTGTAAACCAATGGGCCGAATGCTAGGTTGTAAGCCGGATCATACAAAAAGATGAGACTATAAAATGAGTAGTGAGAATGAAAAAAAAAGTGTTTCAGTGGCTTGGATACTCACACGAGCACTACTCGAGCAGAAACTTTGTTGTGACTGAACGAATACTCTGCACTAGCTATAGTCCAGGCAGTAAATACAACAAAGAGAGAGATAGTACACGCCTACACAAAGGTTAGAAGAACGGCATCAGAAGTAGTCCACGACCACATTGCTTACTAAAAACATCCTCCGCCGCGGGTATCGAGGCACCAGCAACGCACTGAATGTACTATTAACGAGGCTCCAAGAAACTTTTGCAAGGTTGATGATGTTCTTCGTCCGGTTATCGTGAATGCCAATGCTGTCTAAGATCGGGGAAAGAAAGTATCTGTCGGCATGATAAGCTGAAGTCCAACAGACGGCAATCAATGGCAGGACTTACGAAATCAGTCCAATCCCACTCCACTGGGTAAACAGCCCGAGGAAAGATGCGATGATGACCCGTTTTCGCATTCCCGGCGTTGAAAATACCTTCTTCCGGTTCATCTGGGCAGCCTTCAATTCTGCTTCCAATGTCTCTTCGATCTGAGT
This sequence comes from Xerocomellus chrysenteron, assembly GCA_038093415.1. NCBI lineage: Eukaryota > Fungi > Basidiomycota > Agaricomycetes > Boletales > Boletaceae > Xerocomellus > Xerocomellus chrysenteron. The sequence continues at coordinate 10,234 of JBBPSD010000576.1, read as the reverse complement.
ATACTCCGCCTTGACAAAGTCCGAGTTTTCGTCTCCCTCTGCATGATACTTCACAAGAATGGCGTACGCTTCATCTCCTCTTCCTTTTGAAACGAGCCAACGAGGAGACTCTGGGAGGAACCAGATGAAGGAGACTTGAAGGAGATTAGGAACTATTTGAAGGAACGATGGAATTCTCCACCCCCAATTGCTGGTCATGGCAAACGTCCCGAGGGTCACCCCAGCAGCAGCTACAGCACCTAGGACAGATCAGTTTGAAAAAGCCCGTAGACGACCACCATTTCAATTTACCGAGGTCGAAAGAGGTTCTGAAAAGGCAGCCAATGACCGCTCGCTCCTTTGGATGTGAGAGTTCTTCACATAAGTTAATGACCAATACACGAGTAAAATTCACTTTACCATACCTCCAATCAAAGAAGAGGCAGCTACGATGCAGAAGACATTGGCAAATCCGAGGATAAAACGAGCAACGACAAACATCATGACTATTGGGTTCAAAATAAAAAATGTCCTCGAGTTTCGAAACGTGTCAATCACTTACAATTTAATGCAGATCCTTGAAGAATACCGCCAGCTATCGAGATTACGCCTCCGAGCAATATCGAGTATCGCCTTCCGAACTTATCGACGACGAAGGGGGCAAACGGAACGGCAGCGACACCACCCAGAGAATGCATGGCAGCCATGAGACCCAATGAGGCGGAACGAGGATGATGATAATCTGTCGTTCGAGTCAATCCTTTCTGACATCAACTTGGTGACCACCTTACATTCAAGCCATGAGGACACAGCTTGCAGGCCATTTATCATGGACGCGTCAAAACTTTCTTCGTGTTAACATTTAACCACTGAACACACATCATAATGCAGAAACTTGCCCATATGTCATCTCCACTCCGATACAGGTTGGAATCATCAAGAAATATAAGAATCGAAGATTGGGTTTGCTGTACCAGGGAACTCTGTCTTGCTCTACAAGCCGAGAGACGATCGCGTCGTTGCTGTCTAGTGGAACATAACTTCCCTGCCCACCCCTCCGCGAGTCCATTTCGATGTGAGGACCTTGAGAAAGGTTGGTTTACCCAGCGTATGATATACTTTCCCTGCGAAATGAGCGATTGTTTGGAAACACCGTGACTCGACTCGCAGGGAGCGTTTTCAATGGGAGAAGCTCTAGCTCAGAGAGGCTGTGCCTTCCAGATGGCGATATCGCGAACGGTTCTGCCTGTTGGCCATGTGTCACATTTGGCTCTCGATAGGGTATGTTCTTCACGAACTACTAGTAATGCCTTGGAATGTGCTTGTTCTTGTGGAAAGCCAGAGACTGCTCGAAAAGTCGCTTCTGTCACATCACCAGATCCCGTGATCATTTCTTGGTTTACACGCCTCGGTGAGACCAACCCCGGGTGGCCACGCAATCACCGTGGGAGGGCGTGACAATGTTGGCCACTTGGAGAGCTGCTACGGGCAACAACCGGGCCTGTGGCTGGCGGACCTTTGTTGTAGGGTGCAGGAATATTGAATACGGTGGACGCATGGAGAGTAATCTCATAGATTTAGCATTTCCCAACCAAAGCACAGCGGAAATTGTAATTTGAGTTCACCACCGTACCACTTACGCCTGGAACGCCCACACAAGTTTCCAACAAAGTATGACGGCCAACCGAACACTATGTTCATTCAAGTACGTTCACCACATAAGGCACTACTCAACATCAAAATTACCGCAAAGGAAACGGAGAGGGGGGGCACCCAATAAAACGAACAGGTGAACCATAGAAATGTATCGACGATATACATCCCGAGCAGATTCTCTCTTTTTTGGGTCAAATGCACGAATACAAAGACATAGGATCGTTTTCGGGGGCGTATGGGGTAGGATAGAGTAAACGGCAAATCACATGTCGGGTTGCATGGGCATCACCTGGCCACCCTTGGCAGCCGTAGGTGTGAAAGTGTGCCAGCGATCATTGAAACGAACATCCAATGGCCGACCACCGTACATGTATTGCTGGAACTTAGCTGTTGGAAGACGAGTTAATGATGCTCTCGAAATGAAAGCTAAAACGTACCGATGGCGGTCTCTGCCTCCGATACTTGGGCAAACTGGACGACACCACATCCCTTGGATCTCGTCCCGTCGAACAGAATCTCCGCAAGCTCGACCTGGCCTGTGGTCTCGAACAGCTCCACCAAATCCTCATTGGCAGTCGACCAGGGCAGCTTAGGTATACATTAGGTCACATTTAAAACAGTTGGTGGAAAACTCACATTGCGAACCATAATTTGCTGGCTTGGGTCAGGTTCAATGTAACCGTAGCCGGATCCACCGTAACCACCACCAAAGCTATCCATACGAAGGCCACCGTGGCCACCGTGCCCGCCGGATTGATCTGGCCCTGGATAGTCCGCATAGATGTCTTGGCTCGAGAAGTCGCGACCGGATCCTTGTGACGCGTACCCACCGCGGAAGCTGCCGCGGAAACCACCACGTAGGCCACGACCACCCATGCCACGAGGACCACCGAGGCCACGGAACCCACCACGGAACGCACCTGGGCCAGAAAGGCCAGCATAACGGTCCTGAGAAACATGTGCGATTAGGCTAGGCAATTAGAAAACGTATAACTTTATTTACCTCGCGCACTTCGAGAGTACGGCCATACCAGTCAAAGCCGTTATACATACCTACGGCATCATAAGGCCATCGGTCGACAAAATTAGACAACAGGACGTACTAATGGCTTGCTGGGCATCCTTTTGTGTTTCAAAGACCACCGTGCCAGAGCCTTTGGGACGGCCATCAGCACCAATGTTGATGTCAGCCCGAATGATATTCCCAGCCGCTCGGAACAAATCCTTCAAGTCCTGCCAACCTGCTTGGTAGGGCAACTGATTGCGATGTAAGCAGACCTCGAAATTGGAAAGAGCTGAACTGACATTGCCAACATAGAGCTGATTCCCTGGATTTTGCTGGGTACCGAAATAATTGTGATGAGGAGGACGAGGGGGCGGCTGCGCATTGAGCCCTTGTCCAGCCATCGCCATACCGATTTTTCCCGGGACGGGAGTGGCACCGAATCGTGACTCGTTTTCTCGATCCTAAGCCGTTGGTGAGTTATATAATAATCCTTGTGTGGGACCCAGCAACTTACTTCACGGATGAATACTGGGCGACCCAGGAGGGCTACTTCTGAGAGCTCGCGGATAGCTCTTTGGGCGTCCTCCGACGAAGCAAACTCAACAATACTACGCTGCAGTAAGCATGGTATCAATACCGCAAATGAAAGAGCGTACCCGCATCCTTTGGAAACTCCTGTGGGTGTGACCAGCACTTCGGCGAAGAGGACCTCCCCAGCTATTTAACCCCAAAAGAAACTCCCATCAATATCCTCTCAATCATTCCAGCCATCCAACAACGGCGAAACCGGGAAGAAAAAACGGCAAAAGGCCACTACCAGCGCAACCACACCTCCACTCTTCCTCATCAGCTCAGACTCGCACAAAAGCACTCCCCTGCCTTTTTCCAAAACGAGCGAGCTTCAGCAGAACGGATTTGCGTGAGCGGCAACCAAGGCCAATCCCCCCCTTTCCCATGCGAAGAAAAAATATCTAATCTGAGATTCCCCCACCCACCTCCCCTCATAAATTCCATAAGATCGCGGTACTTGACGTCGTAGCTGAGATTGCCAACGTAAACTCGATTTTCTCTCTTGCTGATCTTTGCAAATTCAACTGCTTCTTCATGGTCAGCGTTCATAGGCCCGCCAAGGGAACGGGCAAATGGGTCAGCAGGCTTGCGGTCACGGCTACGCGAACGAGTACGGGATGGACTTCGCGAGCGGGTACGAGACCGTGAGCGACGGGAGTGCCTACGGTCGCGCGGCGAAGTGGAGCGCCGGCGAGGTGACCTAGAGCGGGTGCGACTATGAGAGCGCTTGCGGCGCTAAAAACCGGAAAAGTAGATGGATATCGCATGCTTTCCAGAGTGAGATACAAAAGCTGACCTCGCCGTTACGCCTTTCTTCCGGCTCCCAGTGGTCGGTACGCCTACTGCGACCTAACGAAGCAAGACGGTAAATTAAAAATTACTTGAAAAAAAGGGGGATAAACGTACCTGAGTCCCTTGGGCGGTCTCTATCTCTCTCGCGGTCACGGTCCCTATCACGATCCCTGCGATCACGATCACGGTCGCGGTCACGGTCTCTCTCCCGGTCTCTATCGCGGTCGAAGTCCCGGTCTTCCTTGACCTTCATATCGACGTCCATTTGAACAAAAAAGAGAAAGAAAAAAAAGTGCGGAGAGGTAAGACGCAAAAGGCTCGGCGGTAAACGTTCAAACTCCGATTGAACAATTGGTCTAGTCAGGTGACCAGGGACTATAGCTTCTGAGTCAGCTTCATGAAGTACATACCTCGCAGCGACCGTCTCAGTCGACTGGGCGGGAGCATACGCTTGAAGAAATTCTCGCGCAATCGTCGATGGATCTTATCCACACGTTTACAGCCTCGATTAACCAAAGCGCGGTCAAGGAGGCGAGCAAGACGAAAGATTCAGGGAACAATATTCTTCAGCAACCCTCAAATTCTAGGGTGGGTCGAGATGAACAGTGACAGAACTAGTGGCCTCCAAACCATGTGCGTCGTTACGATCTCGAATACACCATTGAGCAGAATAGCCAGTAAATGGAAGTCAAAAGGTGGCCTCCGTAAATTGAACCTTTGTCTAATTCAAACATGGTCCGTCATGTACCATTCGTGTTCAGCACCGGGATTACCGTATAATTCCCCCTCCTTATTTCCTACCTTTTGTATGGATCTACGGGGATCTACAGGAGTGCAGATCTCACGAGGCCCACGAGTGACCTAGATCGTGATTCAGCCGTCATGACCACTACTTATGGATATCTTACAGGCACACGCGGAGTCAACGGAGTTGGCTTTCAGATTGATGATTCACGTCAGGTGACCCAGAACGTCTTTGTCCTCTTCTCCTACCAGTGCCACTGCGAAAGACAACAAGGAGATGTATCCCCCGACCATCACGTCTCTCGCGGTGGTTAACGAGCCTCCCAACCCCCGAACACTAAAGCCCAAGCCGCCTTGGAATGCACCATTCTTAGAACTTCTTGGTTTGCTCAAGATCATTGACAATTCAAAGCCCACTCCCAAAGTCGATGATCAGCGTTTTTGCTTTCAGCCCTCCCATGATCTCACTGAAATCTCAAGAATCTTTCTTTCGGTATCTACCTCTGACCTCCAGTACGATATCGACCTCAAAACTCTTCGGGTTTCGGGTTCGGATTCCGTTCCACCAGCTGTAACCAAACTCAAAAAATATGCGAACGGCGTCTTGCGAAGGACCCAAGTGAGTATTTTCATCCATACTCAAATCAGGTGGCTCATGCAACCATCGCCACTAGAATTTTAGGGACCGTTTACTCCGACGCTCTGCTATAAATAACGCCACTCCTTTCCTCTGTGTTGACATGTTCACCTGCCCACTCTGTCGCGGCCCCCTGATTAGTTGTGTCGAATGCGACGATAAAGTCGCATGCTCCGCAGTATTGTGTCGAGCCAATATCGACTGCGAACAATGCTACGCGCACAACCGCATGCTCTGTCATGATTGCCTAGCGGACAACGACACGGTCCCTCCCCTCATCTGTTGCCCAACGTGCCAAGGGTGGTGCTGTAGGGAGGACTCGGATTGGTGTGCCGGGCTAGTCGTCCATCCCTCCCTAGGCTCAGAGGAGCTGGCCGAGCTGTCCCGCGAGTGCGAATGGGACAGCGAGACCATCGTGCGGTCGCACCCACCCAAGCCCGGGCCATGCAGGTTCTGCACCCATCATGATTTCGCACCGGGTTGGGTCATGTGCTGGAATAGCGTAAATGACATGGAACCGGATCGCTGCCCGTCCCAAACTCCGTTTATGACAGACCATCGTCTCCGTGCTGCCTACTGTCCCGACTGCGTCCAACGGAGTCCGGGTTGCCGTTGTGCCTGCGGTTCCCGTTGGTTATGTGCCCTATGTATGGCGATCGGGAACAAGTCCATCGTCTATCCCTTTCTGATCACCTGCCCTCGTTGCGGAGTTAGCTATTGCAGAGGCCCCGACCCGCCATGCGGAGATTATGTCGAATTATGCAGGAGCTGCAAAGGAGTCGTACTCTGTAACGACTGTCAAGAGGAGGAGGAGCTCCCTGGAGATAGAGCCAATCAAACCGAACAGGAGCTTCCGAACCAGGTAGCCTTTACCGATCAATGCAACTATTGCGAAGCTTGGAGTTGCGGCAACTGCAGTGCCTCCGAGCACACAGCGAGATGTTTTCACTGCCGCGAATGGTTTTGCTACGGCTGCATCACGGAATGCGACATAATACGACCATGCCCTTTCTGTGGCGGGCCAGTCTGTAGGGACTGCAGGATGGGCGGCCGAGGTTGCACGGGCGCGTATACGACGGTAAGTGTTGGTATGTCCGAGTGCAACTGGATCAATGACGTTCCTCCGCAGCTGTGGCATATGGTGCCGCCGCATCCAAGCAACGTGTGAAGATATTGGTCGATCGCGACACGCGAACGCGAGCAAGGTGTTGTGTTACCGTTACAGCGCTATAATACGTGTCGATGAAGAATGTGCGGTGGAGTGGATTTTCCCTATGTACATACCTTGTTGCGAGACGAATGGAAATGTAATGTTTTTAGCAAAGTAAAGCTGAACGTACGTTGGGGACTGGACGTTCGTTCCGACGTTCACCTCCAAAAACGATGCGGTTAGTAGTGCGGAGAATTGGGCTACATAACTGCGTCGACTTGAAATAAATCGCTCAAAGACGATACTTGTACTGTACGTGACATAACAGATTAGCCTACCAAACTTGCACCGGGTCGGGCGTTGGGATACACATCAACGATCAACCTGCCGCCAATGCGACAGACAAGAGCCGAGTCCACCCAAAAGCGATGGCAATCATAAATCACTGATGGTGCTTGACAAACCCACCGAGCGAACGTGATCTCGCCGAATCCACACTCCGATCAGCGTACGACTGAAAATGCGTGCAACCCAAGTCAAGAGGAATCACCGAGATCGACATGTCGAAAACCCACGTCCTGCATTGATAAAAAAGAATCAACATGAGCCGAGCCGAGTCTACAAGAAAAAGTCCGTGACATGAATCGGATTAACAACTAGGGATACGTGCGAGGTGATATGATACATGTCCAAAGTAAAACGATGTGGAACCCCTTGTCGGGGCTCGGAGTTCGAGGGCTCGTAGATGCCAAGTAGTCCTGATTTTCGAGACGCGGATACTGATCGTCGATTCGCACGGTTACACAGGCCGAACGTTCGTCTCCGGACTCGTCGTGGCATCCACTTTCGGAACGACAATGAATGCGGTCATTAGCGCTGAAAACGCCAACATCAACGAGCTTGCAGAAAGGACTGCGTTCCGGGCGGAGGAGACACCCGTCATGAGAGACGCCACGACAAAGACGTTCAGTGGAACGCGAAACAGTGCCAACAGCTGCAAGGACGGAAAGACATGAATGAAGAGCGTGCGCGAATTGTGAATCAAGACGAAAGACGGACCGTAGCGCGATGTTCGTTTGAGATCAAGGTCCCTCTCAACATCCCTTGTACGGGGTAGTACATGCCGACACACGCCTCAAAGGCACAGAAAGCCCAGAAACGCACTCGCTCACTCTCCGAGCGTGTGCTGAGCGCGAGCGCAAACGCACTCACGGCGCAGACGAGGCTGCTTAGTTTGGCATGGAGGGTCAAGGAGGATTCGTTGTGTGACCCGAGCGGCGGAGGTGGAATGTATGAAGTGATGGCGGTATACAGGAGCGAGCCCAGCATCATGCAGATCATGAAGGAAGAGAAGATATACCCAAGGGGAAGCGCCACCGTAGGGAAGGAAGGAGAGGCCTCTTGCAACGATGGCACCCAGACGAACACAAAGAGATACATCGAGCCTTCAAAGCACGTCTGGGTCAAGCCGATCACCAACAAGATAGGATCTGCAGTGTCGAGCCCACAAACATTGTCAGTGTATACACTGATCACTGAAAATGATATTCACCGTTGCGCACAATTTTCCAAGCTTGGGCCAGCCGCCTCAACTGGAACAGGTCGATGCTCGCGACTGTCATACTACCTCTGCCTCCATAGTTCTCTGTCCACCTGGATTTGATCACGAAATATGCAAGGACGAGTAGCCCTCCACTTGCAATGAACGGCGATGCAAACGATTTCGTGAATGATACCAGTTGGTTACTTACTACGCCAGCTCCTGTAGCGACGAATCCGTTAACGAGTGTCGCACGACCAAAGATGGTCGAGAGGTCGGAAGACGGGATGGTCAGAGAGTTGGCGGAGGAGACCAACCACGACTCGAAGACGGAAAAGAGGATGGAGGTGGATACGCCAGCCGTGAGACGTCCGAAAAGTAGAACAGGGAGATAGGGCACGTTGATACAGAGGCATGCAAAGGTGTAGGTGATGCAGAATACGAGACACAGCTTTTTGCGGCCACTGGCCAAGCCTTTAGCCCCTGAGCCCCATCGAAAGAAAAGCGTACGTACTGTTGGTCCGCCCATACGCCAACTAACGGGGCAGTCAGACCCGCAGACATGAATCCCGTGACGAACAAGACAGCAACCATCCTTTCGGGCATCCCGTACTGCTCTCGGTATAGGGAGTAAACGTATGGGCCCTGGAGCCAGTCAGCACCTGTTCGCCGGCGCCATTAAAGCGAGCAGGGAATGCCAAGACATCAGCTTGCTGCAATCTAGACCTCGAGGTCTAACCCACCCATGACAATGGCATAAACAAGTAGATATTGCCGTGTCAAACTGGCGAGTGCGTTCACCGGGATAGTATTCCCGCCGGTCTCAAGACGATCTGCATGATAGTCCTTTGCTGAAGCTGCCGCCGCTCGTTTCCGTGAAGATGCGTGATGCTCGAGAAGGAGGAAAACCAAACAAGAAGAGACGAGTAGAATCAATTGCAGCTCGTAGAAGACCACCATCTCCCGAGCCTGCGAGACGAATTCACCGCTTCCTGCACTAATCCGAACTCCTTGCTGCACTTCATCGCCGCTCAATGTGTGTCCCCGGGATAAACTATGAGTCGCGCTCACCTTCGGATGTATTTCGGGAGCGATGTGTTGACCGTTCAGCGTTCGAATGTTCAAGTCGAGAGAGAAAATATTGGCGTGACCCCCAAAGTGACGCCCTTATTTAACTCGAAGGAATTCAACCTGGTTCGGATTCAAATTGTCATTCCCACAACTTGGCCCTTGACCCGTTCCTTGACGTTGCCGGGGGCGATGGTGACAATACAAGTGGAGTAACCTGTGCAGCGCCTGCCAATTGCAGCTTGATCAACCCCTTAGATTCGATAACGACAAAAGTGACGTTGCGCCTCGTTCAACTTGAAAGTGCCGACTCGATTGATGCAGGATTCTGCGACGAAGAACTCAAAGCTGAGCAGTTCCCGTGGTAAGTACAATGTTCTTATCTCTCTCACACCCGGGCCTGACGCCGTTTCGGGGCATGTGTAGAGTAATAATACATTTTTCGATGTCTCATGTGGAGCTAATCCTGATAGCCGATCACCCATGTCCAGCTTGAGTTTTCTTGTTTTACTCTCACGATTTTCGGTGCGCGCGTCGATCTCGGGATGTAACTGGCCGAGTGTGAGTAGGTGGCCTCTTCGTGAATCTTGCCCGTGCCAAATCACGAATCAGTTTGAATTTTTCATCAACCATGCAGGCATGTCTATGCTCCGCGGTCGCACGCAGAGATGGATTGGTTAGACTTACATGCCATATTGCGCCTAGTCCACTTGTCACCATACGACGATTCAGACGAGACTCGACAGTGAGACCCATATTCGTGTCTAACATCAGTCACGGTGGGTAGGAAAGTACGCATAGCATGTGCGCAAGGTAACCAGAGCCATGCTCCCAATGGGAGCGCAAAGAAGAACGGCGTTTCATTGAAGAAACTTTGGGTACAGTGCTCAAAACAACTTGCCGTGGAACAGCCGAATACGCCCAAGGGGATGCGGTATTGGATTGAAATGTTTTATCTAATAGCTATAGACTATTGCCATAACACGACTGGGAGAATCTAAATGAAGCACGAAATGAATAGCAGTACAAGATATCAAAGACAGCCTTCGAGTTGACACAACAGATGGATACAGCAGATGACGACAGCTTCAA
>JBBPSD010000575.1:0-21045 GCA_038093415.1 Xerocomellus chrysenteron | reverse complement strand
CTCACCCCTTTGCAGTTGGCGGTACCGAAAGTCTCGGGATCACCGCCGGCGAGACAAGAAACCCGTCCCGAAACATGCCCAAAGTCGTCAAATTCGTATTCTGGAGGTAGGACTAGCTTCTTGCCGTTTGTCTCGTCTTTACGCCGCCTCTAGAATCCTCTTGTTTTATATCCTGAGTGTTCTGCTCATCGGTCTCAACGGTCCGTTGGGTCATTCACCCGCGTGCCATCCTCGGCTCATGCTTTAACAGTCCCGTGGGATTACCCAAACCTCTCAAACAAGTCTACCACCACATCCCCGTTCACCATCGTATTCAGCATGGCCGGTTCAAGTACGCCCCCTCCTCACTCTTACAATCTTTCCCCTGATCGCTATTAGCCGTGGCCGCTTCTTTCATGAACACGGTCATTCTCACATCCGTCTTTTCCGCCGGAAATCATGCACTCTTTGCCGGTACTCGTGTTCTGTACGCGCTCTCCGTCGTTTCTCCTCGCAGACAAGCCCCTGCCATTTTCTCAAGGACCACATCCGCCGGTGTTCCCATATTTGCTTTGCTAGCCACCAGCAGTATCAGCATCTTGTGCTTTGCAAGCAGCTTCGTTGGCAACGGGCAGCTTTGGGGCTGGCTACAGAACATTGTCGGTGTCACTAACCAAGTATGTCCAACCTTGCTCCAACCTACCCATTCTCACCGCGTTCAGATTGCATGGCTATCCATTGGTCTCGCCAGCTGGAGATTCAGAAGGGCCTGGATTGCCCAGAACCGCTCCGTGGACGAATTAAAGTTTTACGTTCGCTGGACTTGGCCTTGGGGTCCCTATTTCGTCGTGCGTTTCATCAATTTTGACCTCTGACACACTCAGTCTGTTGTAGATCATCTCCACGGCGGCATTGATCCTCAGTAAGTCGTCCTGCATCACATGGCACAGTTTGGTCCCATCTCCACAGTCCAAGGCTGGACCTCCATTTACCCAAAGTTCTCCGCCGTGGACTTCATTTCGTTTTACATCAAAATACCCGTCATGATCATCATGTACATCGCCTGGGCACTCGCCAAGAATCCCAAACAAAAGGGAGTGGTTCCGGGTGATCGTCGTTCCTTGGAGTCCACTGATGAATCGACACCTCTGATCCCCACCGATTCTCGTGGTCACGCAACAGGGCACACGAGCACGTTTGACATTGTTGACATTTATAGCGTTGACCTGTATAAAGACGAACATGTAGAAGATTCCGATGACGAACTTGACGACGAAGAGGCGAAGGAGAATATACAGGGTCGGTTTGGGTGGCTCTGGAAGTTGTATTACCTGGTTGCTTAGGGACCGGATGAAGACCTGGCAAACTTACCCATGTAAAGTCGGACAACTCGAAGCACTCAATACCTTGATGTTGAGAACGCCTGGGAGACAACCTTTGGAAAGAGGCCATGCGACACTGAACCATTGTTCACACCTTTGCTAGCAGATCGGAAGGAGTCAAATTTATGGACGATTTCCCTTGTGACTTTTCCAGATCGGACTTTGTGCCGGCTGTCGATCCCCCGAGCCCACTTGTAAATGCCAGACTGCCTGAGCGGTGTCGATGTCACCGGACTAGACTCAGAAGTGCATCCATGACAAGCCGCGACATCAAGTCCAATCTGAGGTTGCATGTAGTACATCACACCAGCCGAGAGGACTTGAAGCGTACAGACAGCACTGGCATCTAACCACTACCACACATCCAGCTGTGTACTTGCCGCGTACAGTAGTATGTACATAGTGACTACAGTCGTGCACGTTGGTGATCGAGCATATATCGGACCCCCGAGCAAGCGTCTCAAGCAGTTTTGGCTTCAGCTCTGCTGGCACTCCCATTGAGATATCAACCGACGAACGAGCTTGCCATACACCGTCATCTCTCTTCGCTGGATTCGACCTAAAGGGTCTCACGCAAAACTTGCCCACTCCATTCAGATGGAACCGGGTGCCATCAGGACATCCGAAATGTGCGCTACACCAATCGATCCTAACGCAAAAAATAAACTCTCTCGTTAGTTTGAAAAGGTTGTCGACTTACCCTATAGTTGAGCCGACGATCAACTGGTTCTCATTGACAGGAGAGGAGAATGGTTTGCCAGAATTCACTGCCTCGAGCTTGAGGTGGCTTGTCAGCATTACCCAATCATAAATGTAATCTGGTTCTCGGCATTGTTTGAGTGCATTTCGAACAGCAGCTGCAATGCCAGCCATATCCATAGGGAGGTTGGCAGGAACCTGATGAATCCAGCACCGTTCACGAATCCATTTAACGGAGTAACAAACAGAATGCACGAACGTCCAGTACTAGATTACTTGCCACATTCTCGGCGAAGAAGGATGTGCATATGTCACGATACTGAACACAGGTGAGTATCCCCAACGCCAAGCAGATAGAATAACTTACACTGATTACACTCGTGACCTTTTGGACCGGATTTCTCCGATTATGATTCAATACGGAGACGAGATAAGCAATGAGATAATCATGCTTCGAGAGAAATGGTCCGCTTTGTCTCTTGGGGGAGAGTACAGAGCGAAGCTTTCCGATGTCGTGATTGTCAATGCGCCACCTCACAATCTCAACGTCTCCCCGCGACTCGACTTGTGCAAGTTCGTTGAAATGGCTTGAAGTCGCATGCAAAGGGGGCATGCGGGCCCGCAAATATTCAGTCACGGCAGCATGAGACGGTGTGGGAAAGTGATATTTCTCGAAAGTTGGCGCTGCAAATTCCGGGGAAAGGCACTGATAAATTTGGGAAAGCGTATGCAGAAAACGCGACATCATGATACCATCGCCTTGTGTTGAGTAATCAGAGGTATGCGAATCGTATTCAAAACATCGACGTACCGAGTGAGTGGTACCAAGAGGTACCAATGCACGTTTCATGATTGAAGAAAGTTAGCTTAAAACGAACGAGAGGTACACTTCCGTTGACCGGGTTAGCGCCGATGGGTTGTTTATTTAGAAACGGAGATAGATCGTCCTGGATGACCCAATCTCCATGTAAGAGTGAGTCCGAACTCGTGTCGAGCTTGTAATCAATGTCCACAGGGACAGCCGTATTGGTAAGTTCAATCTAAGATAGGTAAGATGCGAAATCCTGCCGGTTCCCGCAGATTGACCTACAGACCAACGCCGGTCAACACATCGAAGCTGCCCTGCAGCGTGTGGGTATAGTTGCAGAACTCCGGAGAGAGCCTCTTCAAACTTGGATATATCAAGCTCTGTCGGAACGACAAGAACACTGTCGAGCTGAACCTGGCATGAGCATCGGGACAATCATTGGAACGAAGACATACATAGAATAACCAAATATCATAGCCGGGTAAATCGACATGTGTATGGTTTGCAAGCGTGGTTGGCAGTTCGGGTGATACGAGGCGTTGGATGGAAGACATGGCACAGACTAAAGGTAGGGTATTTATTACACTCACAGCCTCAGTGGTTCGAAAAAGCTGCTGCATCTGTTAGCGAAAAAGAGGAAAACCATGGGTCGGGCCCTCCCAAATGCGGTAACCATCAGGTAATTCCATTCATTTGATGCTGGGTCAGCCTGCAAAAACCGTCGTCAAAAACATTACGTTTTCAGGCTGCTCGACAGATGCTAGGAGTTGAACTCGACTAAAAAATTTGAGGTTTGCCCATTTGGAAACACGCAACCAATCAGAGCTCTCCCTTCAGCCAAGGAGTCAGATAGATCGTAACATATCGTAACAGCAATTAAATAATACTTAGGTCAACGCTTGATTGACTGCCGCCGGGCTGGCGGCCTTGGGGCACCCAACATCTAAGATGAACGCGAGGTTCGCCGATCGGCGGTTATTCGGGCTTGCAGTTTGTGCAAATTCTTTGAACAGCCGTATGGCCGTACTAGCGCTGCTATTAGCCATATACGAGTAAACATGGAATTCCACTCATGTCAAATACAGTGACTGTCGGGGAAGATCGAGTCATACTATCATCGTGAGCCGCCAAGGCTCTGTTAACATAATCACGATCACCTATGTAGGACCTAGTAGTAGAACATGAGCTGCACCAAGGCTTGGGTGTGTCATGGCTCACTGTTCGAACCCATTGTCAAGGAAGAATAAAGACGCACGAAAAAGGTCCAGAATGACCTTCCGGCCAAAGAGCATACCGCCGGCTAATATAATACTGGTTGGCCGGCGGGAAGCCTGTGAGACTTTTCGCTCATAGCAGAGCCGTACAAGTATTTTGAATGTTAGCTACGGGCCGCATCATCGACGAGAGGGGTATTCATAAGTCATTCCATGCTCAGCGCCAAGAACCGTCCTAGCAAAGGCCGCTGGTCAATGAGATGATGTTCGGATCTTTGCGACACTTCATGAAGATAAGTACATCTCGTCGAACCTGTAGCGAGAAACTATCCTACATAAATGATACGACGCAGCGAAGTCTCTCCTTCCGTGTGACAAGGAACCTAGCAAATCACGAACTTGTCGCGATCCTCTGGTGCACGAGGCGAACCAAAGTTGATTGAGGCGATGATTATCATGACCGACAACGCGAGAACAATGTATTGCGAGAACAAACACTGGTGCGAATTTCAGTTGTCCACCATTCCGATGAGGAATAGGTTTCGGAGGCACACATGCTGTGTGGCGAGCGTCCCGGAATCGATGTCGAGGTTATCTATCGCCTTCGTGAGGTCCTGACCCGAGCTGTACTTGATCGGATTGACGAGGGTGCTGTCCATGAACTGCGCATCGGTGCTGGCCCAGAGCCTGTTCACCGTTTGGTCCCTGAAGAGCAGGGCTGTGGTTGACATAATCTGTCACATCGTAGACGAGGGAGTGTCCAGAGCTCGCCATGTTGGATATCTCTTGAGCAGTATACCCCATGAAGCCAATACGGACAAGGGAAAGACTAGAAACATCTACACCACCATACTGCATGATTGTCTTCGTAGGGATAACAGCGACGAATCGCTGATGCATCACCGCGACTTGCGTGAGGTCAAACACCTCACCACGAATTGCAGTGTAGATGTTGTCCGGCGAGCCCCAATAGGATATTGAGCGCGAAGTTCTCCCGCCATGCTTGACGAATGTCCTCAAACTTCATTCGGCCGAATCACTTGAGGAAAATGGATGGTATCCACCAGGTTACTAGTAGGAGGAGCACAACAGGGGCCAGCGTCAACGCGCCGACGTCTCCTTGACAAACTCGGTCGTCTTGTTTTCCATGATCTCGCCCAGAGGCTCTTTAGCAATCAATCCTTCCTTGTCGACGTTTTAAAACATGTTCCTCGAAGGCGCGTAGGACTCGGAACCGTAGTTGGAGTTGATTTCCCGATTAGATGTCAGTCGACACCGGTCGTCGAAATCGTCAGAACGGCACGATTTACGATCCTCGTACTCGTCATCGTAGAAATCTCCACGTTGGAATGGCGAGGCGTTGTGTGAGGCGTTGGCCACGAGAGGGACGTGTACCTGGGAAGATGCTTGGTTGAACGGATCTGCGCAGTTGTCCGGGGGAATGCATAGGGAGAAAACGGGTCGCCTGTTTGAGCGGACGTCGATGCCGGCTTCCGGTGGCAGTTTCGTTTCTGCTCCTCCACACCAAGTGTACGAATACGGCCCTTGAGGAAGTGGGACACAGCTTGAGACAGGGAGACCCAAGTGATGAGTAAAATCATGAGTATCTTAGTAGTGCGTGACAAATGGGCACTCGAAAATTACCTTGTATTGCCCGAGAACGACAATCTTCTATAAGCCCAAGACGTTCCTCGTCTCCTCGACCTTCTCCTTCGCCGAGCCATCCACAAGATCCATCTTCGATAACGGCTCCACGTACCGAATGGAAGACTTGTCCGGGGTCAGCCCCACCTGAAAGGCATTTGCGTTCCTTCGGTCAAGCCCAAACTCCGAATCTGGCCTTTAACACTCCGTCCCTCCGACTAATAGGGTGACTACGAGCCGTTTGAATTCATCCAGGTGACAAACCAGCACTGCGTTTCTGATAACGTCTCGAAAAAGGTGTCCAGAGCGGCTCTGAACTCGCCAGCCACACATGCCGTTGGACCAAGGAAGGGTTTAATCGCGGAACCTTGGCATCCACTTGATAGTCCTCTTATGAGACGTCGATGGGGCGCGCATTGGCTTGACAAGCTGCTGCGTAGAAACAATGGTGTACTCGTTCTTGGGATGTGCTTGGGTCGCAATGGTTTGCCAGAAAAGGGACCCTTGACGAAAGATTTGATCGATCCAGCTCCTGCTGCGCCGTCTGCCGCACCGACGATGGAGCTGTGGAGAAGCGACATGAAGCCGGTTTGGGGAATCAATGTTACGATCGAGGAAGCCCTCGGAGGAACAATTCACGGGGCCGTTGAAGTAGTTGAAGGTAAACGTCGGGTATCCCGAGCAATCGGTCCCTTGAAGCTTGAAGCTTGAAGGATGAGTACTTGTGATTACCCCGACATTTGCCGAAGCTTCTACCATCTGTCGTCTTGTGTGATCAGCAAGCCTTGTCCATCATGATGTGGATGAGCCCTCCAGACTTGTTTTGAATAGTACACTGGGGTGAGTCCTTCAATCAAGAATGTCGATTTGAAAGGAGCATGGTATTCGGCAGAATGTCCGTTCACGGTCAAGAGAAAGGGCGTGGGAATGCCAGTGACTAACATGATAGCCATATGCCAATGCCACGCAGAAGGGACTACTGTCGGAAAGTGCACAAGAAACACGCAGCACGCGATGTGAATAATTGAAATCGTGACGCCATAGTGCGCAATCCGTTGCTCTCTGTCACACCGCGGAGCAATTGTGGCAATAGGGCTACTCAGTTGTTTCAACTCACATCTCAACTCACCGGACGTCAAGCGCTGGCCAAGGGACGAGTCTATCGTATTCCCTAATTTTAAGCAGAGGTGTCAGCCTGTCAGCCGGGGCTTGAGTTGGCTGCGCGACTTGCTGGCGAGCTCCGGTGAGGTGAGGTGTGAGAGGACCGACGCGATGTCAATGAGCAGTGGTTTGATGTCGCGACTCGCTCGTGATGATACGATAGTACGACTGGTCGTACGACGTGTACTATTTAAACAGCAGCTCGTCGGTCATGTACCTCCCGTTCTTTCTTTTGCGGACAACTAGTCAACTCCTCTAGAGATACTCTTCTTTTCAGTGACTCTACAGTTCATTCGGCGCTGAACGTTTCTTCAACCATACCGGGTGGTACGGGTCGGTGACAACTCGCGGCTCATTTGCTGACCCGTCTTGTTACCTGTGAACAGCCCTTCCAAGATGACTGGCCTCCACCGCGGCCTCTCCGCGCGCCAGGTCCAGATGATTGCCGTCGCTGGCACCATCGGGACCGGGCTCTTCCTGGGCACCGGCAAGTCGCTCGCAGAGGGCGGCCCAGCCAGCATGCTCATCTGCTATGCCATCATCGGTGCCATCGTCTACATCACCCTCCTCCTCCTCGGCGAAATGGCGACCCAGTACCCCGTCGCAGGTGCGTTCCCGTCTCCCCATCCTCCCCTGCTAATCGATCCTAGGCTCCTTCAACGCGTACACAACCCGCTTTTTCTCCCCGTCATACGGCTTCGCCCTCTCCTGGAACTATTGGTTCAACGACGCCGTGTCCCTCGCCTCCGATCTCACCGCCGCACAGCTCGTCCTCCAGTTCTGGACTTCTTGGAACCCCTGGGTCTTCAGTCTCCTCGCCTGGCTCATCCTCGTCTCCATCAATGCTCTCCACGTACGCGCTTACGGTGAACTAGGTAGCTCCCTTTCTCTTGCCTCTCTACTTCTCTCACCTCCACTCAGAGTACTGGCTCGCTTTCCTCAAGGTCGTCACCATCGTCGTCTTCATCATCCTCGGCATTCTGGTCAACGTCGGCGTAAACACACAGCACACTTACATCGGCGCTCAGAATTGGTCCATTCCCGGCGCACCCTTTGTCAATGGTTTCGGTGGCTTTGCAAACGTCTTTGTGACCGCCAGCTTTGCATGCACGTCCTTTTGTCTTCACTCTTCCCCTCACTCACCCCTTTGCAGTTGGCGGTACCGAAAGTCTCGGGATCACCGCCGGCGAGACAAGAAACCCGTCCCGAAACATGCCCAAAGTCGTCAAATTCGTATTCTGGAGGTAGGACTAGCCTCTTGCCGTTCGTCTCGTCTTTACGCCGCCTCTAGAATCCTCTTGTTTTATATCCTGAGTGTTCTGCTCATCGGTCTCAACGGTCCGTTGGGTCATTCACCCGCGTGCCATCTTCGGCTCATGCTTTAACAGTCCCGTGGGATTACCCAAACCTCTCAAACAAGTCTACCACCACATCCCCGTTCACCATCGTATTCAGTATGGCCGGTTCAAGTACGCCTCCTCCTCACTCTTACAATCTTTCCCCTGATCGCTATTAGCCGTGGCCGCTTCTTTCATGAACACGGTCATCCTCACATCCGTCTTTTCCGCCGGAAATCATGCGCTCTTTGCCGGTACTCGTGTTCTGTACGCGCTCTCCGTCGTCTCTCCTCGCAGACAAGCCCCTGCCATTTTCTCAAGGACCACATCCGCCGGTGTTCCTATATTTGCTTTGCTAGCCACTAGTAGTATCAGCATCTTGTGCTTTGCAAGCAGCTTCATTGGCAGCGGGCAGCTTTGGAGTTGGCTACAGAATATTGTCGGTGTCTCTAACCAGATTGCATGGCTATCCATTGGTCTCGCCAGCTGGAGGTTCAGAAGGGCCTGGATTGCCCAGAACCGCACCGTGGACGAATTAAAGTTTTACGTTCGCTGGACTTGGCCTTGGGGTCCCTATTTCGTCGTACGTTTCATCAATTTCCCTCTGACACACACTCAGTCCGTTGTAGGTCATCTCCACGGCGGCATTGATCCTCAGTAAGTCGTCCTGCATCACATGGCACAGTTTAATCCCATCTCCTCAGTCCAAGGCTGGACCTCCATTTTTCCAAAGTTCTCCCCCGTCGACTTCATTTCGTTTTACGTCGAGATACCTGTCATGATCATCATGTACATCGCCTGGGCACTCGCCAAGAATACCTCTGCAGCCAAACAAGAGGCAGTGGCTCCAGGTGATCGTCGTCCCTTGGAGTCCGCTGATGAATTGACACCTCTGATCCCCACCGACTCTCGTGGTCACGCAACAGGGCATACGAACACGTTTGACATTGTTGACATTTATAACGTTGACTTGTATAAAGACGAGTATGTGCAAGATTCCGATGACGAACTTGATGACGAAGAGGTGAAGAAGAATATACAGGGTCGGTTTGGGTGGCTCTGGAAGTTGTATTATCTCGTTGCTTAGGGAGTCGGTGAAGACGACAGTACATGGGTTATGACATTGTGATTTACATTATTTACGCTTTATGCAAGGTCACTTTGCCGGAGTGGTTAACGGGATCGCCTGCTATCCAGCAAAGCGGTTGGTCTTTGACCGCGAGTGTTCGAATCGCTCAGGTGACGTTTTTTTTACTCCGCCCACCAGTTCAAGCATCGGGGCACGGCCAAATTTATTATAAATCGTCAACTGTTTCATTGACCTGACCGATCATGAGCGCGAACAAATATGCCAATCTTCCTGATATCGTTTGTACCACGTTCTTTGTACCAGTCCGTAATTGATCTCTTCCAACCAAGGACACTGCACCGGACGTCTACGAAACAGAGGACATCTTTCCATCGTCTCGCGACGACGTACGTTTCCCCACTACGGCGAGAACGTATTGCTGATCTCTCGTACAGGGTGGGGACTCTAGCGACGATGAACCCTCTATCGCACGTACCCGGGCGAGGGCAGCTGCCGATGGCACAGCGACGGGCCCCGAAGAGCTCGACCTGAGCAACCTGATCACCCCCGAAGAAGCCAGCAAACATTTCCGCAAAGCCGAGCGTGCCCGTACGTCCTTTGCCCTCTTTTCTTTCTTTCATTTTGCGTTCCCTATCCCAGGGCTCACGTATCCTATCTCGCACGTGTTTGTGTTTTCGTCTTGTGGATTGCACTCAGGTCGGCAACGCACGCGTTACGCGTACCCGCCCTCGTCCTCGTCCAGTCGGGCCCGCTCCTCCTCGCGTTCACCCACGCGCACGCTTCCCCTCCCTGCGCGTCTGCGTGCGCTCCAAGCCGAACTTGCAGCGCTCGAAGCCGAGCTCGAGGACCCGTCCAACCCGGCGCTACAAGCGCGCGAAAAGGACGGGGAGGGCGTCGATCCGGGCGAGATGATCCGCGGATTGGTTGACGTGCGGCGGCGGTTGGATAAGGTGAGGAGGGGGAGGGAGGGGCGGGGTCGGTTGGTCGGCGTGGTCGTTGGAGAGGGCGACGACAGGGACGGGGACGGGGGAGGCAACGATGGCGTGGACGATCACGAGAATGTGAGCGTGAATGTCGATCGTTCGGCGGGAAAGGGTGCCGGGGACGTACCGGAAGCGAGGCGCATTGTCGAGATGGACAAGCGGGTCGGGGAGCTCGAAAAGCTGGTCGGATCTGTGAGCGCGACGTTGGACGAGGTGAGCGAGAGGTTCACGGTGGAGTCGTGTCTGAGCCTGAGGCTGACGTGTCGTTGTGTAGACGACGCCGCTCACGCCTCCGTTGTTGCCGATGCTCATGCGGCTCAATAACCAGCTCACGCTGCTCACTCAACCGCGACACATTGATTCCGTCTCGAGGCGACTCAAGCTGCTCCTCTCGGACTTGGAGCGCGTATCTGCCAGTCAGATACAAAAGCGCCAACAAGCTGGGGCGAACGGGGGCACTGGGACGTTGACCGTGTTTACTCCTGCTCAGGATGCTGTCTTGCCCTTGCTCTCGCGCCTCGCGCCATCGTTATCTCACATCCCCCATATTCTTACACGATTGAGAACGCTTTCGGCCCTGCACGGGTCTGCCGCCGAGTTCCAAAGTACGATGGCCACTCTCGAAGAGGAGCAGAGACGGGCGAGAGAAGCACTCGAGGCACTCAATGGCGCGGTTGAAGACGTCGAGGCCAGCTTGGAAGCAAATCGCAGTACGGTGGCTGGCAACGTGAGCAGCCTGGAAGACAAAGTGGAGAAAGTATTGAATAGATTAGAGGAGGTTGCCAAATAGACGATAGTATACTCGAACTAGCGACATGGAAACCCCGTGAATGGAACTTCAATGATTCTACCAGGAACACAAGCCAGTGATACAAGACGTCACGCAAATTCATTCAAGCTTCGATGCCATACTCTCCCAGATAGTCTCGTGCATGCTGCTTTGCTTCTTCAGACACGTGGGGATCTACGATGAAACGGTCAGAAACTAGGTGCTACCGAGCGGAGGGGGGGGGGGGATGAAGGGCGACATACTATGGAGGGAAGCTTTGTAACCTGCGAGGACGCGCGTCTGGTGCTCATCGTCAGTGTGCCCAGGGTGCCTCTCGTGGATGCCAGCCGCCTGGAGCACCTCCTCAGCGTGCGCCTTGGCTTTTGCTGAGGTATACGGGTCTGAAATGACAAAGGGAAACTTTGGTGAGACCGCCAAGCCGCAAAGGGGTGGATGACACTTACTTGTCAGCGTGGCCTTGTAGCCGGCGAGCACCCGCGTGGATTCTTCGGGAACATGAACAGGTTCAGGCTCTTCAGGGGGCTCCACGTCGTCTTGCTCCATCTCCTTGAGCCTCTGCGTGGCGCGCTCTCTTGCCTCCTCAGAGACGTTGGGGTTGCGGATGGCGGCCTTGAGGCCTGCTGCAACGCGGGCTGGCTCTTTGGTGTGTTCTGCTCACCGAGCCTGTGTAAGAGAATAGTCACCAGGATATCGAGTACGCACCAGACATTGTGGACGATGAAAGAGGATGGAATGCAGTGACCCCCTCTTATATACACTCGCCTCGAATAGGGGGATTAGTCCCTCTGATGACGTCTATCCATGACATCTTACTCGATCACGTGCTCGCGGCTCAAATAATCATGTCATTACGAAACGATCAACCTACACGTCTACGCAAATCCGTTGGTGACTCGGGTTTCATGCCAATCATCCGTTCCACATCCGCCTGTGTCAACCACATCAATATCACGCAACCACCACAGAAAAACCTGAACCTCACCTGAGCCTGAGCCCAATTCATGGTCTCGTCGTCATCGTCGTCGTCCTCCTTTTCCTCGTTCCCAGCGCCCAATCCCCATCCTCCCGTATTCGCGTGTTGTTGTCCTGGTCGCGCAGATGCTTTCTGGTCACGATACTCCATCGCGCCAACGCGCGGCGTCTCGTTGCCCTCGTCACCACCTTCGTCTTCCGCACCGTCCGCTGGCACGTTCCCGCTTCCCGCAGGTGGTATCGACACGGGCCATCCACCCGCACTCAGAATCATCCGTTTCACGTCGTGCCCTCCAATGCGACCCCGACGGTCTCGTGGAATGCCAGCAGACAGAAAGCTAGGCGTGGAAGCACGCACGATCAGTCCTCGTGTGTACGATTGACGTGGGGCATGGTGAGCGGTGTGTGCTCGGGCGTGATGTTGAGTTTGCGAGAAAAGCCGGAGGAGGTCTGCGATAGCCGCTTCACCTGCGCTCGGTTCGACATCTGGCGCACGGAGCGAAAGGGTTGGTGAAGGTGAACGCACGCGCCGCTCGGAGGTTAGTACAAGTAACCTGCTTGTGTTCAGAACGCAGGGGTGTCATGAGGTGGAATATACATACATTTGTTGTAGCCTTGGCTGACGGTATGAGCCTAGCCTGACGAAGGTCTCCTTGCATTGCGTTGGTGAGAGTAGATTATGTAGCCGGCCATGTAGGGGTACAACAACACGATCGCGGAATGCGCAGAGCGCGACACTCCGAACGTCGATGGTGGGAGAAAAGGCTGTGTGCGACCCAACGGTCGGTCCGGCATTGGCGCATTGACGTGTTGGTGAACTAGCGCGGTGTTGTTTCGCAGTGCGGTGCAGTGACGTCAGCAGTGGGTCAGTTTGCAACGGCAGTAGAACCTAGATTAAAAGTCGCTTTGATCAAGCGATACAATAACCAGCCGATCACACTCACTCCTTCAATATATGGCAATATATGGTCCCAGAAAAAGGACCATAAATCAACTAGGCGGCTGGGAAGCAATTCATCTGACAAGGAAGCCATTTTCGCATTTATGGTGACCATTCCTGCCCCGATCAGTTCTCGTGCATCCGTCGCGAGAGTCATCAAAGCCCTTGACGGCGACGCAGCCAGGACTGTCTGAATATGTCGTCTTACAAGGGTGTTCAGGTCCTCTCTGGGGAGCTGTCAGCGTGATGGGCAAAGAACCCGTGCGGAAGCTCACATTGGTACACGTAACGGTTCCTCATTGAACAGGGGCAGAACATGCACATGCAACGTGCCCCAGGGATTATCCTTGTCAGACGGCGTCGCACAGCCCAGGGAACTGATTCCATGGCTATGCGATGCACCAGGCACAAGCGTGGCCGTCGAAGGCAAGGTGGATGGCGCCAAGGTCAGCGTCGATGCCGATGCGTTGGATGCAAGTGAAGTTGAGGTAGCAGGATTGAGGCCTGCGAGCGTGCCTAGTCGATGCATCTCTCGGGTGACTAGCTTGGCGTCGTAGGTTCGCGCCGAGGGCTGGGAGTGGTGGTGAGTGGTCGAGATGGTACGACGGTGAGCGTGTTAACTCCGCCTGAACCCACCTTGGACGGCGATGTGTGGACTTTGCTCACAGCGCTCGAAGAAGCAGCAGATGTCATGTTTGGCAACAATATAACCTTACGCGCAGTTATGTCCGACCGAGAATGAGAGTGAGACTGCGCTTTGGGGTCAAGATGGGGTGAAGGCGATGTTTTGCTGTGAGTGGCTGTGTTCGAAGAAAAGAAGCCAAGTCGCCTTTGGGACGGCTGATGCGATGAACTCGACAAAACGGGATCCGAGATGAGGATATTGATGTTGGTGTTATGACGTCCCAGCGACGCGGCAGTATCGAAATCTAGACTATGATCAGCGCATAGGTCTAGGAACGAGCCGTTCTGGCGATGGTGAGATGAAGCGAGACAAACCGGGGAACTGCCCAGTGCGGGGCAAGGCGGGGTGGGGTCGTGGTGTTGCATCATTGGAGGACGCCGTGCGACGGTGATCGCTGCGACCCTGTCCGAGTCTGTCCGAGCCGCCTGGTGCATTGTCTCGGATACCAACATCGGCCGATACTCTGGCAGTGGGCTCGCTGTCACCGAGACCTGGGCTTGGACACTGGCGTCGGCCAACGAGATGATGCATGGCGGTATGGGACGGGAGACATGTCAACAAGCCACAGACCTTGAATTAAACAGCCGCGACCTTGGACGTTTTTAGCCGCTGTCACGACAACGACGACGAGGCCAACTCCTAACTGTGGCTGTGCACAACCAAAGTGGACGAGTAGTGCATTGTATGACATCGACATGCCATCCCTCTCCGACCGAATCGACCACCTCGCCGCAACCGCCAAAGCGATTCGCGCGTCTGCGGCTGCCGTCGTTCCCAGCGAAGACAACCCGGCCCCCACCGCGATCCCGTTCACCCGCGCCGTCCTCGATACCGCCCTCGGTGACCTCATTCGCGACATCGATGCCTCAGAACTCGGCCTTTTCACGCTCCTGCCTGCCCCGGATGCCGATGTACGCAACCCAGACAACGGCACGCGTCGGGGCGAGATCTCTCGTGTCGAGTTCCCTGGCGCTACCCCCCTCAGGAAGCAGCCCGCGAGACGGGACGACATGCTCAGACCCAACGAGTATGAACCCGAGGTGTATGCTCATGCCGCACTCAAGTACTTGGATCGATAGTACGTGCCCTTCCCGTTCTGTTTCTCACCGTGTTGTAATCCACTCTCAGCCAGTCCATACGACGCATGCCGCGTGCTCGCTCCCAGGTGGTTGCCATTATCGAGCAACTCGATGAAACCCGGGAGAACATCAAGAGACTGAACGAGACCCTACAAGACGTTTGTCGCGTGCTGTACAAGCGAACAAACACTGACTATCGTGTACAGTTGACTAGCGCGGGTGCCACTTCAGGTCCAACACCCCCGATCAATGGCGTTGCCGAGGAGGAACATCGGATCACTGATCTTCAGAATCGTCTCACAGAGCTGCGAAGCCAGGTACGATCAGTCTTTCATGTCCGAAATTAACCTGATCCTCAACATGCACAGAAAGACGCGATCCTCCTATCGAACGTGCCCAAACCAGCCTCGAAGCCAAAGGCAGCTTCCAAGCCTATACCCAAGCCGTCGTTATCGCCGTCCCCAGAACCAGAAAATCACGAAGACGCGTTTTGGTCGACTCCGGCTGCGTCCGCACGCATGCTACGATTTACCGATAGGCTTCTAGAAGAAGAACCCGATTTTGTGAAATTATCTGCAATGTCATTTGATAGCCCCGGACCTGCACCTCCAAAATCAGTGTTTGCACGTTTGGCTGCCGGCGGTAGCCCGACAGACAAGGGTTTGGGTACCCTGTCAGAGGGTGACCTATTTGGCGGGCCTCAGGTGCACGAAGACAAAGACGCTGAAGAGGATCTGCATGACCAATCCAGTCTACTTGACGTTCGACTTGACCCTAACCACGACCCCGAACACTCAGTTCCCGGTCCTCCGGACGTACAGGCTGAAGACAACCCGGATGAGGACAAGACCGTTATACTCCCAAAGGCGCCTCTCTTGGTACCAGACAATCTACCACCGTCCTCGTCGGTGGATAGCCAACCACAGACGATCCCGCCCTTGGCCGAGGCGCGGTCACCTCCGGATTCTTCATCGAAAGTAACCAAGGTTCGCGTCACTCCAGAGCTAGAAAGTATTGTGGCAAGTGTCGTTCTCTTCGTTTCTCTCCTGCTCTACTTACTGAAACGTGCCGCAGGCTCGGATATGGAGTACCGTTGGTGATATCCTGCTCCCTGGTAAAGGTGGCGAGAAGCCGCCTCGAGCGAAAGAAACTCTGTATGCACTCACATCCTCTTGTACCGCTTTGTCCAATATTGACTACGTATATGTTCGCTTTTTCCAGCGTACTTATCGAATCGCTCGCCAGTCGATCGCCATCTCCTAGCTCTCCTATGTCTTCGATCTTCTCCATCACTTCTGCAATTGCTGGTCCGACGCATCACCAAGTGAACACTGCTCAGCTGCTCCATGCACTGCTCACGGCACCTAATCACACGATGCCTCTAAATCAACTGAAAGCAGCCATCGGAGGCACGAGAGCGCTGTATGCTTGTGTAGCGAAGAAGCTCATTCGAATTGATAGGGGTAGTGGGGAACAAATTGTTTTATTCGGTGCATGAGTTTGAAGCTGGGCAGTGCAGGTTCGTAATGGTTGCGCAAGGCATGCCTCTCCTCGAATATGTCAACATGATTGTTATGTTCCAAAATCCTACACTATGAGGGCATCTCTCCGAACTGTCGGGGGGTAAGACCCGAATGGTTTGAAGTTATCCGAATGCCAATACCCGCTTCAAACTCTTGGGTCAACAGCGACGCTCTGACGAGTCATCGGAAGCAATGGGACTGAACGCGTGAACCTCAAGAGCACTAAGATCAGCCAGTGCGCACTAATGTCCCGTATCGCAGCCAGTTGTCAATGCAACCGCTCTGTTAGCGGCTGTTGTACTGCGTCTTCAATTTTTATGCTCCCGATTTTGAAATCCTCGAATTGATGTAACACATGAGGCCTTGAGGTGTGGTTACTGTGCTCTTGACAATCGGGAGGACGGGCCTTGCCAGTGGTTGGTTCTTACCAGGTTTTCGGGTAATCCGTCCACCATTGTTTGGCGTTCATTGCAAGGATCAAACCTAGGATGGCGGATCACTTGGACCTAAATTTGAGCACGACAGGCTCATGATGGGCCGGCTGGCGCTGGATCACTTCAAATGATTTGAGTTTCGAGCGCATACTCCGCCAGTGTCACTCCTTGTTTGTCAAATTTCCGATGCCTACCACTGACATTGGCCTTTCACCACGGAGAGGATGCACCAGGTCCTACTACTACAGCAAGGGCTATCAGCCATTGGAACTGCCACATCAGTATTAATCTGTTGCGCCTGCAGCACAACTTGAGGATTAGCATGGGAACGAGTTCACGCCAGGTGGCCGCGAGGCAATCCTCTCCCGTCATCTGCCTGCTGTCGGGAAGCCGCCGAGCCACGCCATCACTCAAACCAGTGCCAAGTCACCACTATTCCGAATAATAATGGAATCCTCTGCCAGCCTGGGATGCCTCCGGCTGGGAACGAGTCAAGTTTAAGGTTGTCAGATTTCAGAGGTCAGCCTAATGTCACTGCCCGAGGTTCAAACGTTCATATCCACCGGCACACCACTGGGCACACCCTCAACCCCAGCTCCTTCAGGCGCCTATCACAAGCAGAACAACGCTCGGACAACGCATGCTTGCAGGGTCCTTCTTCCCGGATCTGGGCCACCACTGAAGTGCCTACTTAAGTATTTGTGGTTTCTACTTTGTGGTTAGCAAGCGATCTGATCCTGTATGTTAGCATAGGAAATGTGATTCGTGTTGAGCTATGCGAATTCCCTATCGTGATAGTGCACTGCTGGCACCAAACGCATGTTAACTGCGCGTGCTACCCGCATCGTCATCTGACGTGCCTTCATCGGTGCTTATTATCCCCACAATGCTTCTGAATGAGGTCCCGCGAGTTGGCCTCAACTCTTCCGTTCCTTCCGTCGCAAAGCTCTCAAGCCCATCTTTTGCTATTTGATGTCAACTGGCATAGTTTGGTAGTCCGACAATTACCCTTCGCTACTTTAGAAGCCGATTCTCAACAAAGAAGAGCCACTATCTGGCGGGATCAAGGTTGTTGGCGAGCCTCGAGGCGTAACCTGGAGTTATGGTCCCAAAGTCAAACAATTCCAAGGTTTGTTTGAAATCGCCTGTCATGTGCACAGATAGGCCGACACCCTCGTATTCAGCGTAATATTGTCTTCTTCGGAGAAACAGGAACGGGAAAGAGCTCTGCTATCAACCTCCTCCTTGAGCCTGGTGTTTCTGCCCCTGTCTCCAACGACTCTCAGCCTTGCACACAAGCCCACACCAGATACGAGACCACCTTAAATGATGCAAAGTACACCCTATGGGATACCCGTGGTCTTGGTGGAGGCCGTAGCATTTTCCGAGCCATTTTCGGAGGAAGTTCAAGTTCAGAAAAAGGACTCAAGAAGTTCCTCCAGGAAAGACGCCGTAATGATGAGATCGACCTCCTCGTATATTGCGTTCGCGGATCTAGAGCAAACAAGGCATCAGTGAAATATTATAACGACTTTTGCGCCATCACACGTCGGCTGGTTGCTCCGGTAGTGATCGTGGTAACCCACTTAGACAAGGAGAAGGATAGGGTGGATTGGTGGAATAACAACTCTTCTAGTCTCAAGGAGCTCAAGATGGAATTTGATGACCACGTTTGCATCACCACCCTTACAGGAGACCTTCGACTACTAGCTGAATCCAAGAAGAAGCTCGCCGATTTGATCACTAAGAATCGTCCATGGGAAGCACAGGATAGTGGGGATTATCTTGGCTACCCCGTCCAGAAACCCACCCCTTTTGTGCCACCGCCCAAGGGAGGGATTTGGAGTCTTTTCAAGGTGACGGGCAAGGTCAGCGTCGATGACGAGAGTCCCAACCGCCGCCCGAGGAACTATTCAGGCCTTTCTAGCTGCGCACCTTCGCCAACGGATTCGAGTTATCATACAGCTACAGCTGATTCTCCCCCGGGGTCGATACCACCAAGCCCCGTTGTCGAATCCCCGACCCCTCGCAGCGCGACCAGCTCCATAACAGTGCCACATATTCACACGAATCTACTGCGAGCCAGCGATCCACCACATTCCTCCAGCGGAGAAAGTATGGGATCTTCACTCCATTCGATGTTTCAAACCAGGTACTGGATGATAACGTGGCTCAAGCTCCTGACTTACTAATACATGAAGTTCTCACAGTAGTGACTCTTCACACTCTGAAGTGTACCTGGAATCTTGCACAGAAGAGCATGAAGGTCTGTTCTTAAAGTCCCTTGAAGATGGTGCACCCATGCTGTCCTCGTTATAGACTACTTGAGTGAACTACCCTTCAGACATTCAACTGCCGCTGTTAGAAGGAGGAGAAATTATGCTACCCGGAGTGGTGCTTTCGGAGATATCTGGGAGTGTGACTTGATCGAAGGGGAATCTTCTCGCATGGTAGGCTCAGTTCAAGTATAGTATTTGAGCCCACGCTGACTATGGTAACCAGGTCGCGGTGAAATCGGTGAAGACCAACACCAGTGGCCATGAAGACTTGAAGTCTCACGAGAAGGTAAGATTAAGTTCTTCATCTCCTGGAATGGGAATGGACCACTCATTCCATTCATTCGTTTCAGAAACTCGACAGAGAATTGAAAGTTTGGGGGAGGTTACGACACAGGAACGTCGTCCCGCTGCTCGGGGTGGTGTCTGGCTTTGGGCCCTTGCCAAGCGCGGTCAGCCCGTGGTTCCGCAATGGATCTCTATCCTGTTACCTGGCGGATCACCAGAGGTCGAGGTCCGAGAAACACCGTTTGGTGGGTTTAAGTTACGACTCGGATGCATACATTCAATGACTTTGGCAGCTTGGCGATATTGCAGTTGGCCTGTGCTATCGTACGTACCAACTTAATGGTCGCGATAGATTTTTATCACGTCCCTTAGTCCACAGTCAAGATGTTGTCCATGGTGACCTCCACAGCGTAGGCCTCGTCGCTAAAATGACGTTTGGAAAGGACTGTTGATTGTTCTTCCGCAGGGCAATGTTCTGGTTGATGACGATGGGACAGCTTGCCTCACGGACTTTGGTCTCTCGTTGATAAGTGATTTTGTGGGGACATCGTACCTGAAATCAGGCATTTGTGGTGGCGTGCAGTTCGCGGATCCCGCATTGGTCCAACGGGCAGAGAGTTGGGCAGAGAGTTCGCAGGGCACCGTGTTTTATCCCACAAAGCCCTGTGATATCTACTCGTTCGGGGGAGTGATGCTTCATGTTTGTAAATCTATTTTACTACATGACTTGATGTCTGATATGTCATTGACAGATCCTGTCCGGGAAGAAACCATATAATGGGATTCCTCAAGCTTCCGTTTTTTGGACGGTTTTGAGGGGAGAGCGGCCCCAGATACCGACTCACGATAAGCATATCACTCATTGGCATACGTCATTAATCCGAAAGTGTTGGGATCAAGAAGAGCACAAACGCCCATCGGCTGATGATCTTGTGAGGAGGTTCGATAGGCAATAATGTCCAAATCCGAAACCTCTTGCTACCTTAAAGAGCCCTTCATTTATTTTCGCCTTCCTGTTTTTCCGCTGCTAGGCCAGGAGCCTTTGCGGGCGGCACATCAGAGTCCCATAATGGTATTCATTCATCGCATCTTACCATTCCCGAGTCATTTTACCCTTCGTCATGCATTGCGTTATGTATTCCAACTCATTCTCTTATCTGCTGGCCTTGACGCAGACTTGGATTCCAAACTTTGCAACATTCTCCTTGCATACTGTATCAGCTATTCCAGTACAGCTTCCAACTGGTCCACACATTTTACATTGCCCTCATCGTAGTAACCCTCGCTTATGACTGACTTACTTAATACCAACTCAGTTGGATTCCGCACTATCAAATATTCTTGACATCAATGTCAGTGATCACCAAGGTTTGGTTTGGTGAGTCACACACAAGTCTCGAGATAATTCTGTATCACAACACTTTGTCTCAGTGACCGGCGCATCTGCTGGATTCGGACGCACGGTAACCGAACACGCATTGCAACAAGGAGACAAGGTCGTTGCAACGCTGCGTAAACCGGAAGCACTCTCAAACCTCCTGTCGAAATATCCTTCACGGCTTCTCGTCCTCCCATTAGATGTCAGAGATTCGGAACAAATCCGTGCGGCCTTTGAGAATGCGCTGGAGAGATTTGGACACGTCGATATTGTGTTTAACAATGCAGGGATCTGTATCATCAGCGAGGCGGAAGGCATGAGTGACGGACACGGAAGAGAGCTGTTCGAAGTGCTCTTCTGGGGGGCTGCAAATGTCACAAAGG
>JBBPSD010000574.1:0-21057 GCA_038093415.1 Xerocomellus chrysenteron | reverse complement strand
CTTGCCACTCCTGTCATCGTCTTGGGCATTATCGGAATTAATGCCCCGTCTATCAATGCCCCCACTGTACCCATTGGGCCCCTGGTCACAACCCTAACCGCTGCCCCCTTCGTCGCCGCACTCCCCAATCATCTTCCAGTTCCTCTCCCACCAATTCCCGACGATCGTCGGGCTCCTCTCGCCGCTCTCCCGTTCCTACTCCCCCGCCACGCCGCTCTCACTCACCTTACCCCTGGCCTTGGCGCCCACGTAACAGGAACTGCTCACCCATCTCTTGTCAAGACGACATCGACCTCTACGAGGATATTTCTGGTGACGGGATCATTGACAGCGTAGGATGGAGCAACATTACTGGCTCCCCTTGCGGTTCGGAGTCAGGGTACTTTTGAACCTTCGTCGTAGTCTCAGGGTTAATGGGGGGGTAATGTTACGATTTCTCTTTTCTTTGTCATCGCTCGTCTCTTGGCTCGCTCCTTCTTTAGACTAACTTCGCACCATCCCACTAGGATGTCTTACGCCTAAACCCGGCTTCTATTTGTTCACGCCGTGCATGGCCTACTTCTGTCTTACGTTTTCATGGACGTCTTTTACTTCATGTGCAACGTGTTGCACAGCCTACTTCTTTGCTATCGCACAGACCACTTACCTTTTATATCCGCCTTAGCTTTTCTGCTATGGACACCGCTTGGTCCATGCGCCGGGTCCCCACTTATATAAGACAGCATCTCCTGTACTTGTATCTCTAACTTGAATCTACTCTGTTCTCCCTGGATCTCTCTGAGTCGTCGTACTACTCTTGAGTGTACGCTCCCTTGTAAAACCCTTGTAACGTCTTGTGCAACCGATTGTTGCCAAGACTAGCTGCGGAAGCCCCCAGCATCTACGCCTCTTGAAGAAGTCCTTCAAGACCCCGCCCCCTTGCTCTTCGAGGACGCCCCTCGAAGAAACCTTGTCGCCCTTCGCCTAAAGAGTCTACGTTTGCCTCTACCCGAGTCAAGCGTAACAATACCACTGGAACAGATCAGTAGTGTTACAGAAATACACATTGCAACAGATGCTGACATTATTATAGATGCAATTAAGGATATCCTTTTCGATCTCAAGGAACCAGATCTAATCCCATTAAGGAAACAGTATGTACTCAAAGATCGTATCTTCTATGACAAAGATGGAAAGATCTATGTCCCTGATGATCAAGCATTGCGCTTAGATATTGTCAAACTTCATCATGACACTTCAATCGCAGGATGCCCTGGTAGAGAAAAGACACTAGAACTTGTTCAAAGAAGCTATACTTGGCCTGGAATGAGTACATTCATCAAGGAATATATAAATTGATGTGAAAGATGTACTCGAATGAAACCATCTAACCTTGCACCACCAGGAAAACTTCATCCCCTAGAACTACCAGACATACCATGGACGGAAGTCACTGCAGACTTTACCACAGACTTACCACTGTCAAATGGATTTGACTTGATCCTAGTAGTAGTACATAGATCACTTCTCAAAGGAAGTAGAGTTTATTCCCTGCAACAAGACAACCACAGCTCTTGATACTGCCCGGCTCTATCTCTATAATGTATGGAAGAATCATGGACTCCCCAGTAGCATAGTATCAAATCAAGGACCATAGTTTGCATCACAAGTCATGAGGAACTTATGCAAATGACTAGGTATCCAACCAAGACTTTCCACTGCATTTCATCCACAAACAGATGGACAGACAGAGAAGATGAACAGAGATCTTCAACAGTACCTCCGTTTCTTCACAGTGGAGAAACAACATGAATGGATTGATTGGTTACCAATAGCGCAATTCTCCTATAACATAAAGAAACAAGCTTCTACTTAGAAATCACCTTTCGAAGTAACACAGTCCTATAGTCCACGAATGGGCTTTGAGCAAAGAATCACTAAAGCTCCTGCTGCAGAAAAGTTCACCACAATAATGCAGAACACTTGAGCTCAAACAAAAGCCAATCTAGAGAAAGCACAAGAACGGATGAAAGCACAAGCAGACAAACACAGATCAGTCGCCCCTAAATATCAGATTGGTGATAAAGTCTGGCTTTCTACTGACAATCTGAAAGTCGCACATGCTTCAAAGAAACTTATGGAAAGATGGCTAGAATTGTATAATGTCACAAAGCTTGTAGGAGACAATGCAGTCAGGCTATACCTACCAAAGACAATGTGCATTCACCTGGTAGTTAACATCTCTCGTGTTCAACCATATAAAGAACTGCTGGAAGGACAAACATCTATCTGACCTGGTCCAGTAAAAGTCACTGAGGACAGAGAAATCGAATCTGAGGTAGACCATGTTGTTGATGTTTGAAAGAAAGGCCAACATATGGAATATCTAGTCCACTGGAAAGGTTACACTGAAGAGGATCACACATGGAAACCAAAGGATAATTTAGGAAATGCTAAAGCAGCATTGGACCTGTTTCATGAACAGATGGGTTTTCAATGTCAAACACGACAGCCGTAAACATGCCAGATTGGTAGCGAAGGGATTCTCTCAGGTTGAAGTGTAGACTTTGATGAGATCCCCTCACCCATTGTCAGATTTGATACCACACATATGATGCTTGCACTTGCAGTGTTGAAGGATTGGCACATCTACAGAGGTGCATACATACCTATACATACATATGTATAGTGATCTCAAAGAAAAGATCTACATGGAGTTCCCTGAGGGATTTGCCTCTCCAGAATTAAAAGGCAAAGTTCTTCTATTGCACAAAGTGCTATATGGCCTTAAGCAAGCTGGACTGACATGGTGGCACACATTAAACTAGTCTAAGGAAGAACTCAGCTTTCAAAAAATCCAATCGGATGCTGGCATCTACATCTACATAAATTGGTTTCATGCCAATGGCAAAAATCAGAAGAAAACAGTCATGCATTTCAACAATGTCTATCCCAGCCTTAGGTTGACACAGCCTCTCATATCTGTGTGGCTCAAGGACGAGTCTAAATGGCAAGTGCAATATGAGACAAGCACAAGTTTGTCTCACTCAGCCAAAAGATTCCATCAAACCCAGCATCCTGAGATTTCCGAAATGCTGGATCTTTGAATTTCAAAGGCAATGGCTGACAACATGCTTATTATGGGAGAAGTTCTATGTCAAAAATGGAAGAAATTCACTGACCTCTGCAGTGTGCCTGACAACGAGTGCCCTACTCTTAGTGAGGAATGGTTGACCAAGCACAAGCTGCAAAATGGCTTAAAGGGGATCAAATGACATGGTGAAGCAGCTTCAGCATTCCCAGAAATTGTAGAAAAGGAGTGGGAGCACCTCCATAAACTTATCATAACAAGTAGATATGAATGCCATGATATCTTCAATGGTGATGCAACCTCTTTGTTTTATGCATGAGTTTTCTTTTTTTGGAATTTCAATCACTTCTAATGGTGGATGACAGCATGCCACCCAACTGTGGACTATCCAACAAGCAAGCATCTGGTGTCAAGGGCAAAAAACTTTGACTCACCTATTTGTTCGTCACAAATGCAGACAGATCAAGGGAGTTACCCCTGCTCATCATTGGGAAGGCCTGGAAGCCACATGCATTCAAGAATAAAACAGGCCCATGCTTGATTTCAACTACACAAGCAATGCAAAGGCCTGGATGACATCTGCCATCTACCAATAGTGGTTGCTTGACTGGGACCAGAAACTCAAGAACAGGAATCACAAGATCTTACTCCTGCAAGACAATTTTTCAGGCCACATTGTCCCAAAGTCTTTTGTGAACGTTTGTGTCATGAATTTTGAACCAAACCTTACTGCACACATTCAACCCAACAACCAAGGGATTATTTGCTGCTTCAAGGTCCATTACCATGCAAAGTTCATTCATTGTGCCATTGATCAATATGAAGCCAGCATCACTCCTTCTTAGATTTACAACATTAATCAACTCGAAGCAATGCACCTTGCTGATGAAGCTTGGAATGAGGTCAACACAACAACCATCTGAAATTGTTGGCACAAGGCTGGCTTTCTACCTGACACTCATTTGTCACAGTCGTCCAAATCATGCAACCATCCAGTTCACCCTTCTTTGCATATTTCCTTCCTCATTATCACCACTATTGACTTGGATACCCCAGGTCCTGTTGATCCCATAACTAAACTTGCAGAAAGGCTCGTCAACTTGGCCTTGGATGATTTGGAGATTACCAATGCACTCCAATGCTCCAACCATATGGATATCACCAAACTCCTCAATCCTGCAGCAGAGACGACTCCCAACTTCTTTGATGTGAGTGATAAAGACATTTTCGGGGCTGTGATGGACACAAAGATGGTATGAAAAGGTGGCAAAAGTGGTAGTGATGAAAGTTGGTGACTCAGACACAAAAGACGACCCTGATGCTGCCAGTGAACCAAGTCCAACATGCAGCCAAGCACTTCAGGCATGCATGCTCTTGAAGAGATATATTGTAAACATGGATGATCCAGTTGCATAGAACCTGGAGATGATGCTGGGCTCCTTCAGACATATAACACAAGTTCATGGAATGCGGAACATGGAGGATGGAAAAATCACCGATTTTTTTACTCATAAATAGCATGTTTATGGTACATGGTTGCTAGAAAGCTGCTACTAGACATATGTATCATAGCCTATCTACCAATGCTACAGATATTGCTTGCCACTCTTTCTAAACCCCATACTCTCTGAAAACCCCCCTGGGCCCTTTCCCAAGGGGGTATGAGTTATGGGAGAGTCGACTGTAGATGAGCAGGGGCCATTGAGAGGCACTGAGGTCGATTTGGGCTGGTAGAATGTTAATAAGCATGCCAAACATGACAGGGTATGCACCAAGACCGATAGGAATGCATGTGGAGTCAATATGAACCCACAATGTTGAGATAGAGGGCCAGGAGGCCAGTTGTGCAAGCAAGATTGGACCAGGAGACATCAAAGGTGATTTGGAATGCCAAAGTAATGGCAATGGTGACCAAACAGATGGGATATGAGGCAGAGAGGACAGCGCAACAAGTGCACCATGCCGTGACTTGAAAGAAGTTGAAACAGATGTGCTAGCTGAGGAAGGGATGGATCAGCATGAGCAGTGCTGGAATACAATATGTAAGTGACGTACCCAGGCCACACACACCACCTCCCTCCTAAGCATCATAGACAACCCACCAACCACACAAATCCACCACATCGACATGGACACATCAAATTACAATCTAGACTCAGAGAAGTCAGTTATGTAAACCCAAGTGAGAAAACTCACTCACCATTTCGGACAGCCACATCATGGCCATATTGGACAATATAGACAATGGATATACCCCATAGATATGGTGGAAAGTACCTAAAAGGGTTACTCACCTACATTTGATGCTGCAGAAGCATTAGCCAAGCTGTGACTTGCCATATTAGGAAGTTGCATGAGCACAGTGCAACACAAACAACCTGCCATGGACTACCTTACACATATAATATATATTCATTTACTGGATTACTGATAAGTATTTCCTCATTGTTATTACTACTACCTTTTATTAGGCTAGCATTTCCTCCTATCCAGCTACATGCTCGAGGGGAAGTATTGAAGTATTTCTTATGTTCCTTAATAGTATATACAAGATTACATAAGGGATACTTACAGTACATCACACCATAGTTACCTCTGACTTAGTGACTTACTGAGTACTTCTACAGGGGAGTGTTGAATATATACATGATAAGCACTGAGTAGTTAGACTCACTAATACATAAATGGTAGACTACTGCATTTAGTAATCTCTTCTAAGCAGTGTACTTAGAATAGAACTCAGCTTTTGAGTTTAAATAGAACTTATCCTTCTACCACTACATATATTCAGTAAGGTGATGGCATATTCCAGTTTTTCTCCAAGTTCAACTCCAGTTCATTTATCCCTCTGGACTTTCAGACTTGGGCTATGTATCTACTTCAGTCTCTCTCCATTCATTCCTGTAAACCTGTACTAAACCTATCTGTTCCTCTTGCTACTTAGTATTATCTGTGCCAGTGTTTCTGCAGTTCAGTATAGTCTTATCTCTGAAGCACTGCTCCACTTTCAGACTTCTTAGTACTTTCTGATAGTATATAAATTGTACACTATGGACTTATACTCTTTAGTCTAATATCATAAAAGATACTCCTCCATTCTGTTTGAATATCTTGACGACTTCATCTTCCATCCACTTGCAGATTAGCTTTCGTGCTGATGGTGTAAAGCAGTCCAGATGGTCCAGCCTGAGGGAAGTATGACATTGTACTGGTACTAGGTGCGTCCGGTGGCATACTAACACTTGTGGCCACAGTGGGCAGGATGACCACATTAGAGACCTTTCAGGGGGATACAGGAACATTTGTTCTGGAAGCCATCTTTTCGCTTCAATGGAGATGTTAGTAGGTGATATAAAATATAAGGAGGATACTTACAGTCCTTGTATACAGTATGTATCCAATGCATACAGTTGCAGAGTGGTTCACCAAAATGTTCATGTTGGAGGGCATTGATGATGCCATTCTAATAGGCATTGAAATATAGAGTGTAGCTCTCAGTCGAGAAATCGAGTGTATCCCCTTGGTTGGAATACTGACCTTCTGATATGCCACAGAGGAGCTAATAATAAGATTAGTGAGCTATTTGAATAAAAAAGAATACTTACTGCAACACCCAATAGTGCAAGCATATTAACTGGGGTAGTGTGGTAGCTGCTATGGAATCTGTTGATGGGCAATTAGGGGTGCATGGACCAGAAGTTGATGTGGAAACATTCAAGTATGGGGTGCTCAAAAACTCGATCAACCACACCCTGAACAACTAAGCAATGCTAAGCAATATGGCACAACCATG
This sequence comes from Xerocomellus chrysenteron, assembly GCA_038093415.1. Classification (NCBI taxonomy): domain Eukaryota; kingdom Fungi; phylum Basidiomycota; class Agaricomycetes; order Boletales; family Boletaceae; genus Xerocomellus; species Xerocomellus chrysenteron. Next base: position 14,194 of record JBBPSD010000574.1, on the reverse strand, counting down.
GAGGACAGCTTACTGCATTGTTGAGCATATGAAGAAAAAACAATGAGGGATCTGATGCATTTGTGATCTGTGCAACCTGGTCTTGCATTCAAACATAGTCTAGTGGTTGATTGGGTGTGTGTGTATGTGTGTTCTAACTTGTAGATACTCTTCTGCATAGCCCTCAGCTAATATGGTGGCCTTCGATCTCACAAGTGAGAGCAATCTCATGATCCTTTTCTCAATTGATAGGGTGACATCAAATTGGTCTTGGGAGACTCATCAAACAGAGAAATGAATGTCAAATGACCACACTTACCAAACCCAAGCATTACACATGTGAAATTAAGACTTTTACATATTTTATGTATTTACAATGTGTGTACTTTGCTGCCATGGAGCCAACCAGTATTTAGGATCATGTCATTTGCCAGGGGCGGTGCTGGCATGTTTTGATACTTCATCTAACCTCTCATCCTGTGAGGATTATGAATAATGTGAACCAGTACCCCCAGGTAAAAATCTATGTATTGGGAATGGTGTTGATCAAGAATTGACTGGTTGAATAAATTAACATTGGGATTAAGGGAGTCAAGGGGGGAGGGAATTATTGAGGATATATGCTCTCATCAAAGATATAAAGACGATTCTGTGAGGGAAGACTGGAAGCTCTGTGTCATTGCCAGTGTTGGGCTAGGATGTCTATCTGGCTGCCAGACATCCATGATGATGATTGATGTATAGACTGTTGATTGATCAGTAAACAACTTACTTGCATCATAGTAACAGCTGCATGAAGTCATTCACTGGCAGTGATATGCTCAGTTTCCACTTTGGACAAAAGCAGGGGTGCAAGAAAAAATGGCAAAGGCAAAGAGATAGGCAGATTGGAATTGGGTTGTGACAATAAAGTATAAGGGCCAGAACCAGATGCATTTCCTGACACCAAAGGTAATGAGGAAGATGCAGTTGATGACAAGGGAAGTGTTGGATAGAAGTCCCCAACAAATGGAGGGTTTTGTGGAGGATACAATTGAGGAGCATAAGGACCAGATCCAGATATGTTTTCCGGAAGTGAAGGTAACAAGAAAGATACATCCGATGACAAGGGGGGTGCTGGGCTCAGATACAAGTACCAATCAAATGGGGGGTTTTGTGGGGGATACAATGGAAGAGCATAGACCAGATCCAGATATATTTTCTAGAAGTGAAGGTAACGAGGAAGATGGATCCAATAATGAGGGTGCTGGATATTGGTTCCTATCAAATGGGAGGTTCTGTAAGGGATCTGATGGAGGAGCATAAGGGCTGGAACCAGATGCATTCTCTGACAGTGAAGGTAATGAGGAAAATATGGTTGATGATAATGAGAGTGCTGGATATGGGTTTCCAATAAATGGGGGAATTTGTGGGGCAATGAAGGTGGGGGGGGAGAGATGATCCCTGACCACAAGCACAGCTGTGGGTGGGTTGAACATCAAGCACCTAGTGTATTTATGGTCAGAATTATTTGGATGGAGTGAACTTGAAGGGCAGCTTGTAGGGTGGCATGAAGTGGGTGAGGGCGAATGAAAGTAATCTTGGGGGGCCAGGCTTATATGTCAGCCTATTTAGATCTCTTCAATGGTTCAAGCTCATCCCATGCTGAATCTGGATCTTGGATAACTCACTGAATCACATCCCTTTGAGAACATCTTCTTTAAGAAGCATCACCCTGCTTTATATTGCCATCAATAGTCATGGTCAACTGAATTATTGATCACTTTTTACTTCATTGTTCAGCCATAATGGTTGAGGAATTAGGGTAATCATCACAGTAAGGTGTGATTTTCCTGCTATACAATGGGATGTCCACTGGCAGAATGCCTTGTGATAGAGGTAATGTTTGGCTCTGATGGTCTAACTCCAGTTATGACTCGAGGGATGTAGTGGAAAATACCAGGACATGTGCCAGACATGTATTGTTACAAATGGTCAAGCAGTAAATAATGATAAACAACAGTGCAGTGTGGTTTCAGCATATTCCTATGATAGCCTGTACATATGTACCCAGGACTCAGAGGTCCAGAAAGTTTAACTTGAGTGTTCAGAATAATAGGGAGAAGGGGATGTGTCTGAGTGACATGCATCATCATCACTACCAGAAGGCTCTTCCCCACCTGGTTCAAATATAAAAGACCTTGTTCATGTAGCCCTACTCCATTGTGATCAAGAATGTACAACAGAAGGACTTGTTGTCTGCTATCTGTGAACAGCACTAGGGGGAGCTTACCATCAGTGAAGTACAAATGGATGTGGTTACAATGGTGTTGGATAGATGTGGATTAATGGATGTGGAAGATGACAGAGCGCACTATCACTGTGTCAGATGAACTTGCTGCATTACCCATTGCTGAGAGGCAAGCTATTCAAATGGAGGAAGTGGTGAAGTCACGGGCTGAAAGTCAGCCTATTTTGGATGATGATGATGAATTCTCAGATGAAGATAGCAAACTTCTGTTCATGGGACTCCTTTCATCCGACAATGGTAACTTTTGACACATGGTAAACTATTAATGTACTGATATACCATTGTTGTCATATTGTAGCAATCAGTTCTTGAATGCAATTACTGTATTGTTGTGTTTCCCCAACCACCATCATACAGCTGCTATGCCAAATGTGTGAGGAAATGCTCAAGTAAGTGATCCTTCCACAATACAGTATCTCTTTGATCGTTGCACTATCATATAGAACTATTCTAGGCCTAGCCAAAATGAGCAGTGCATTGGCTTGATGGGCAAAGCTCCCAAAGACCCTAATGTACTTGCACCTCCACAATTCATGTTTCTGCCACCACATAATGTTCAGTTCTATCCAACACAATCACAGTGGGTAGTACATGAGTGTGGACATCAGCCTTATGGATCTCACTTGAATCCACCTTATATGATGCACTACACACAACCACCACTGTTTACATAGCACCAGGGCACATATGAGCCCTATCTACTATTCCAGCCAAGTTTGTCACAACTTCAAAATCTATATCTCCCATTTGTGCAGCAACAGGGCTCGGACATGAATAACTCATGCTCAGCCCAGCTTGCTTGTGGCATGCAGATTGTGCGACAACACTTCAGTGTAGTGGTAAATTGTATTGGTGCCATCTGACCCCATTGTCCTGGGATCCAGAGGGCAAATAGGTTCGGTGTTCCAACATCCTTGATAATCACTGTAAGTACATCCAATTTATATTCATTAGTTCCATAGTATCACTAATTATCTTGAGCAGGCTGGAGAGCCATATCAGATATGCCATCCTGAGTGAGAAGTGCATGTGGCGCCACCTCCAACACCACCTACTGCCACTGCCACTTTGGCTCCTGCCAGCACTGCCTTGACTTTCTTTGCCCTGATTCCTGCTGCTGCTGCACCTATTCCCTCCATGTTTGTTCCCGATCCACCCTTTCTATCAGCTGAACTCTCAACCACTGAACAGAAGGTTGTGATTGCTAGGGCCTGAAGTGAAATATACTACCTTCTGTTTACTGAAAATGTGGTCCCATTGTCATTGGAGCAGAACATCCTGGTTGTGTGCATGATCTGCAATGCAATGCAATCTGTCATCGGTCACACAGATGCGGTGCAACCTGCCACAGTGACAAAATATGTCATCACAGCAATGCTGATATACAAAGAGTGTTTAACCAGTATGCATTGTGCCATATTCACAGTGAATTCAAACTTCATCCAGGACCAAATGAAGCTGCATCTGCAATCAAGTATCGAGCACAAAAGGTAGTGCAATTATTGAACAACTTTGGGTACCTTTGTGATCCTCGCAATGAAGTGGGCGAATTTTTTTCATCATCCTTTTTCCAGAATTTTACAATTGATATGTTATTTCTGACCCCAATGGAACTATGTAAATATGTAGCAAATGACAATCTTGATACAGTATTCATGCTTGAAGAAGCAGTGCTCACTTCCACCCTTCATGATTTTTGAAATGGATATCATAAGGAGGGCAATGCAAGTGCAGCTCACTGGTGAGAAAGCTACTCACAAGTTTCACATCTTGTTACTGCCATACACAGTGAGCCTACTAGGGGGGATTGGCTGGTGAGCCCCAGTGAACTCTTGTTATGTTCTTCTAGGATCATGCCTGACCAGATGTAAACTTTTTAGATTATGTATGATGAGAGCTGAAATTTCAATGTATGTGATGCAATATGACAATACATTTTGTTATGATCAATAGCATTAATCCATATGATCACATACATTTACTAACTCCATTGTCGCAAGCAGCCTCTTAGACAATTGCACACATTGCACACACACATTGCAAAGGCAAAAACTCTAGGTGCAGTAAGCATACCAGTGCTTATATTCCACCCCTTTTACCTTTTACCCGACTGCCTTACTTTCATCCCTTCGCTCTGAACCCTTTTTAGTTGCTAAGACCAGTCTCAGTTTATACCAGACCATGCTGAACATGTCTGGACTACTTGGTTTTCATTGTTAGTACATTACCACTTCACTGTCTATTGGTACCATCAGCCCCCAATCGGTCTTTCCGGTGCTGAAAGCATCCAGTTAGACATGACAGTCTCAGACCTGGTACCTGACCCCTTTTACTCATTTCCTTTGGACTTGACAGCTATCTTGAGTTTGACAGTCTTGGGTATACCCAGACTATAAAGCCTTGTACTTAGGAATTGAAAGATACTTTTGGTTGGATTCTCGAACTATTTGAACCACTTGTCCCTCATACCATCCACCATCTACTGCACCATTCACCGTCACTGTCACCACATCCTGTTCTTACTTCCTTCATCTTGTGCACCTCAGACTTCTGGTCTTGTGTGCCAGTCGCTTCCTGGACTATCCTCTACACTTTATCCTTTGGCCTTGGACTTCCTTCCGACTTGTTCCTTACCTTGAGTCCCTTTAGGGGCGAAGTATCTCGCCTCGCCTCTTCCCTTTGACAGCCCAGGGCAAGTGTGTCTTACACTCTTAGCCCTCCCAGCTGTTCTACTATCTTTACAGCATACCATGTGTACGACTGCTGTCAGTGATTATGATAGTGATCTTGATCATGATGACCCAATTGCTGTAGAACCTCCACACAGCTGAAACAAATGTGGCTCAAAGAAGACCATACTGAAATCACCTCAAGCTAGTGACAAACGGCCACCTTCCTCCCCCCTGAAATCCACAACAGCCATTCCTCCAACAAAACCAACAAACATGAAGTGAGCATGCAAGGTACAAGATGACTCCAGCCCATCCAAAGACAAAGGAAGTCAAAATAGGGGAAAGGGGAAAAAAGGAAAGGAGCCCAAGGAGCTGATTGAGATTTATGAAAGTGACCTCGCCCATGCCACCGGTTCAATGGTTGTTGCAGATCCCATCCCCACTCCATTTGCTCTCCCTCATCCCAATGCCTCTCCCTCCTTTGATGTCTCAGGCTCTCGTGCCATTGACGGTATGATCACTCAATTTGCCTCTGGCCCATCTGCCCTTACCTCCCTCCATACTGACATTGACGACCCCATCCTCAAGGCGCTAATGCAGCCAGGTAGGCAAGCGGACCCATTCAAGGATGCCCTCACAGCATTGCACAGTCTTCATAACGTGTCTGTTCGTACCTCATCCCCTCTCACCAACATATCTGAGTTCATGGATGTTTGTATGGCCTCACTGTGTACATTCCAAACTTTGCATAGATCTACTATTAACATCAGTGCTACAGCTCCCACAGTCATTCAAGGACCCAGCAACTTGGGCGTTCTGGCTCCTCGTGGTCGATCCCTCAGTGGTCCAGCTCATAGAGGATCCCTGGCTACAAACAGGGATGGCAGTGGCTCGAGAAGAAGAGGCAGAAGACATGGAGGGCATCAATAACCTTGTTGACCATAATACTATCTTTAGCTGGCTGTTCTCTGTCATGTCTTTCGCTCCAGTTCAAACATTCATATATACATGCATATTCTATTTGTAAATTGCAGAGATTCCAGCAAGTTTGCGATGATTGTATTTACTTATGCTTGGCCCAGCATCATCATATGATGCTCCAAATGCAGTCATCATGTGTGCAATTCCAGTCATCATGTCAACTTGAATAATATGCACGTTTCTGGCTTGCATGCCACACAATTTTTGGTCTTGTCCTGGGAAGAAAATCAAGCTTTATCTCCTTTAAGGTCAAGGAAATAGTAGCCCCCTCTGTACTATCCCACTTCCTTCACTGCACTGATTCCTCATACACTGAGTCCGAGATCCTTGTAGAGCACTACACACTGAAGACACTTGACCGGAACTTCTCATTCCTGATCCCAATGTACTTCCTCCATCATATCAGTATTGTCAGCGGACACTGAAGTGGAGGAGAGAGGATTTGAACATCTCACAATGCTTCTTATCCTCGTGTCTCATACCAACTTCCAGTGAGTCCTCCTTCCCTGTCTGCTGGCCATTTTCCCTCATTTGGCCTATCATGTACCCTCAGCCAAACTCCCATCAACACAGCCCATGTCAAGTAGGCTGGATGTCCAAGTTATGCATGTGTTTTATCACACACCTCTTTGTGTGCACAGAGTACCCCCCTTCCTTGTCCAACTCAACAGTCAAACTACCCCATTTCATAGCATACACCTTTCCATGCCTCAATCACCATTGCTGCTCTCATCCTTTTACAGCGGCTCAAGGCTCAGTTTCCAACCGCTCGGAAGAAATCTTCAGGTAATCAGCTGTTTGTATCGGCATTCATGCTCACCTCCAAGGTCATCTGCCACAACGCCTATTCCAACAAATTGTGGTTCATTGTTGCTCAAGGAATGTTCCAGCTTTGGGAGATCAACCACGTGGAAAGGGAGATGTGTGAATACCTCAAGCAGGAGCTCAACCTGCTTGTTGGGTAGCTCTGTGGGTGCATCTGGACAATGTTCATTGTTGCCCATCACGTCCACAGGGTCCTCTGATGGTCTATGTGGGTTTGTCATGCCGGCGTCTTCATCTGAGTGGCCATGCAATGCGCTCTGTGCGCTCATGCTAGTGGTCATGTTGGGGTGGTGGAGGTGCATGCCAAGGCCTCTCTGAGCTCCTGGTCTCGCAGTGTCAGGCCATTCTCGTGGCTCCGCATCGCTGCCACCACCCTCTCGTACCCCCCTGCACTGTCTGTGTGGTCCCTGCCACTGTGCTCGCATGCTGTCTCCCATGCCCGCATTTGCATCGCATCGTGGGGCTATGTTTGTGCTCCTTTGGTGGGGTTCCACATGCAATGTGCTGGGTGTGTCCGTGTTGTGGTGGTGAGCTGTGCCGCTATGCGGTTTGCTCTGTACAACTGCCATCGTGTGAGGCATTGCTGCTCACAAATGTTGCTGGGCCACTGGTTGGACTTGATGACTGCTAGTACTGTATGTAGTGTAGTCGACTTTCGATGTAGCGCACTGAGCTTTCTGCGCTGCCTGAACTAATTTCTCATGGTAGACCAACCAGTCATGTCCATTGAGACTCAAAACCTGAATTTTCATGCCATCTTCGAGTTCCACTTCATAAGGCATTCTGAGTCTTCAAATTGGATGAGTTGACTATAGAGCACAGGCAGGGCTCATAACCTGTGGAATACTCTAGTTAGTAGTCACTAAAGTAAAAGGTACAGTACTTGAACATGAAGTAGTCTGATTGAGTAATATGGTGGCTGTATGACCACACACCGTTTGTAGTATCTATTATTCCAACAATCTGTGTATTTTTTCCACACATGTATGGCATGAACAACTCTCTGAAGATTCCTGCTACTGACATGGAGCTCATCTATAACCAATACTTATGACCTCTGATTGTGGAGCACATGTCCACCATGGCCACTCATTGGCCAGTCAGTTACTCAGCCGCGCTTACCCTTTACTGTGATCTCAACAGCTGTATTCATCCGGACTCTCTCAACATTCCTGCCCACATCCTGGACATTTTCGGTTGTGACTATCTTAGATGGCTTGGAGAAGTTAGATCATATTTCCGTGACACTTATTTCGTTCATGAACTCCATGGTTGGAAAGCAGCCACTATCCACAATCCTTTTGTGAAGGCTTGGCAAAAAATCATCTATGGATGAACCCCACCATGAATCATTCATCAAGCCCAGTCTCTTCAAAGCTACCACATACTATAACAAGATGGAAAACTGCCTGGCATATGTCATTGTGATGTGTAAGTCCTTTTATTGGGTTTAAAGCTTGTTTATACAAGACTAATTGGTCTAGTCAGCCTCCAGGGAGCATCCTGCCTCGCCAGCCACCTCTTTCAAACTCCGCCTGGTGGGCCACAGAGGCTGTGCTTCAACCTCTGTTTTCTCCCTGTCCCACCAGGTGCACAGTTTGAGCTCCCTGTGTCTATATTTCTCTCATATTGTTGTCTCCCTGGCCCATCAGATCCTGTAATTTGTGTTACCCAGTCCCTCCCTTATTCCCCTTCTTTACAAGTGTTCCTAGTGGCTCATCTTGTATGTCTCTGCTCTGTACCGGTGCATGGAGCTCCTAAGCTGCCATGTATTGTCAATATCATCAGAGTCACACCACTGTGGCTTGGTTTTGCTGGCTTCTTGTCCTGGTGCCCCCATTACATGGACTAAGATCAATTGGCCTTTGTTTAATAGTTGCTCCCAAGACTCAATGTTGCATAGTTGTGGATCTGTTTGTCAAAATGACTTGGGTGGGTAAGTATTGGAATGAAGGAAGCAAGGCAACTGCCCATGACAAGGTTATACAACTTGTGTGTCCATTTGAATATCATTCTTATAAGAAGCTAACCACACCTATGATTAAGATGACCAACTACCATGCAACCATCAAACCACAACAAGTTACCAGTGAAGTGCATCCATCACAACCTTCTTTCTACTAGATTTGGCATGGCATGTCAGTATGGCTTTGATGGCAATGACACCTGGAACCCTCTAGTCCAGAATCCTTTTAAGATGGTTGAGAAGGAATATGAAGAATATATCTCTTTATTCCTCTGGACTGGGCCTGATTCCTTAGTCTATTAGTTGGTGAGTAAAGAAATCATTCATCATGAATAACAAATGATGCTAACGACATATCTTGGGTGCAAACAACAAATATCCAACAATTTATAGGATCACACTGGACTATCTACCTATTCAAGCATCTACAGTCCTGTGCAAACATGTTTTCTCATCAAGTGGTGAAACTAATTCATTTTGGCACAATTGTATCAGCCCTATATTAATGGAAGCCCTCCAAATGCTCCAGTTCTCACTCAGGAGGGAAAGTTTGCATTTAACATGTGGGCTGATCACATCTCAAGCCGACTTGATCCAAGATGTCCCAGAGGAGATGGAGTACAATTCCCAGCTGAGTCAGGAGGAAAAATTCAACCAAATGGTCAATGAGATGGTCTGATACAAGGAAGCTTTCAATGTCCCTGAGAAGATCAAGCTTTTCAAGTAGATACAATAACCAGGGCTACATCTATGTACATATGCTAGTACCATCTTTAACTATGCACACTCCTATTTGTAGTTGGACATGGATTTGAACTTTGTATGCAATCACAACTTTCTAATATAGTACTGTCTTCCATTACTGATTGAATCTGAGTTCTGAGTCTTGACCACCATGAGACTCCAAAAATCCCTAATGGATCAAGCCTATTTATCTTGTGTAACACTGCCATAGTCTCATCATAGGCCACTATATGTAATACTATGGTTTCCAACCTGTGCAGCATGCATACTGCATAGTGCACCCTCTCCTTTGAGTATGGTAATTGTGCACTAAGTGTCTCAGCCACATTGTGGGACATTGTTGTTATGTATCATTGTTGTTGCATCATTCCATAGAACCTGCAAGTCCAATGTCTGTTCTCTTCAGTTTCTGATATTGGACTCCAGCTGTCTGATCCAGCTGTCTAACAGGTTATGAGCCCTGCACCCTAAACTGTCACTTTAGATTCGCATTCTAGGCAACTTTATTTTCCCCAATTTGAAACTCCGCTACATCCACTTTCTCGACGCTCCATTTCACCCCCATTCCTCTCCATGGCCTTTGAGCAACATAATCACTGCATTCAGCCTCTCAATGGCAACAACTATACTACCTGGAGCAAAGAGATGAAGGCCCTCCTGCGCTCCAAAGGCCTCTGGCGACTGGTAGATGGCAAAGAGATGCACCCCAGCACACCTGGCAAGGAGCAGGAGACCTGGGACATCAAACAGGACCGGGCTGCTGGAGAGCTGATGCTCAATCTAATGCCAGATCAATGAGTTCACATCCGAACTCAACAGGACAACCCCACTGCCGCTTGTAAGGCGCTGAAGACACTCTATGTGCAACAGAAAGCCAGCACTCGCTTTTTCGCTTATGACAAGTTTGAGTTTTTCACCATCAGAAAGCGCCCTAAAGAGTCCCTACCTGCCCTCAGTGCTTGAGTCAAGCAAGCCATGGCCAGGATTCAGCAGCTTCGCCCTACTATCTTCACTTTGAAGACTTCGGACAATGAACTGAGCTGTATGGCCATAATCCACGCTCTAGGTGATGAATACAAGCATTTTACCTCGTCACTTGCCCTTCTCACTGATCTTGACATGGATAAGGTCAAAGCGGTGTTCCAGACTGAAGAGATCAATTGTTGCCCTCGCCCTGAAGCCTCTGCATCCTTTGCACTCTCCACATCCACCTCTACATGTTGCTGCAACCCCTCATCGTCCTGCACTTTCTGTGAGAAGACTGGACACTGCCAATGCAAGTGCTATGCACTGCAACGCGCCAAAGATAGCTACAAGTCGTCAAAGCACTCTGGGAGGCGGCCCAACCAGGCCAATACCATCTCTGCTACTCCAACAACCCCATTGACGATGTCGACAACAGATACTGCCAATGTGGCTGCTCAGAATGTGGTGGAACGCACTGGAAATGCAAGTCTCCATTCAATTGTTCCCTCTGATCTGCTCTCGCCACTCCAACTCAATGCTGGCATCCATTGGAATGCAGACACGGGCACCATTTCTCATATGACGCCTCATCATCATTGGCTGCACAACTATACTCCCAAACGAGTTCCCATCAAGCTTGCAGATAATACTGTCGTCTACTCAGCTGCTGTCAGGTCTGTGGTGTTCCATCCAAATCTGGAGGGAAAGAGGAAGGAGAGTGGTGGAGTTCGCTAATGTCCTACATGTTCCACATCTGCGCAACAATCTCCTCGCTGTCCTGTATCTAACTCATCACTTATCCTTTGTTGTGCATATCAGTGCCACTCACATGTCTTTCGCTCGATCTGGTGGACCACCACTGTTCGTCGCCCCCATCAATGACCACAATGCTGCGTTCTTGGTTGGTGTGACTGAGCTGATTACAGAGTTTGGGAACCCAGCTACCACTCTCCCACTAGACAGCAGCCTGCGCTGTGCCCGCACTATGAGTGTTAAACAGCTGGATCAAACAGCTGGAGTGCAATGTCAGAAACTAATATTATTATGCAATGAAGCGCTATGAACATACCTGGAGTCCAATGTCAGAAACCGAAGGGAACGGACATTGGACTCGCAGGCTCTATGGGATGACACAATAACAATAATACATAACAACAAGGCGCCACAATGTGGCTGAGAACAATTAGTGTGCAATTAGCAAGCTCAACAATGAGAAGTGCGTCTTCATTGGATACCCAGATGGTTATAAGGGGTGGAAGTTCTACAATCCCACCACAAAGCACACAGTGATTCCAGAACACACTGATTTCGACGAACGTCCATCTGTTGCTACAATAACTCTGAATGCTGCCTGGTGATGATGATGAAGATGGTCCGCCTGCTGCTCCAGAGATGCTGCCTCCTCAGGGGGAGCTAGATGACGAGGACGCTGAGGAACCAGCACCTCTTCTGCCAGCACCACTTCCACCTGCTACTCCACCACCAGCACCTGCACGAGCACCCAGTCCTGTTGGTATTGGTGCTCGACTACCTACCAGGAACTGTCAGCCGCCTTGCGAATGGTGGAAACTGAGTCCTGCCCAGTTGGTTGGCAATCCTGATGACTCTGATGACAAAGAAGCAGATATTGCTCAGTATGTGGCTGCTAGTTTGACTCACCCTAGGTCATTTGCAGATGCCCAGCGCAGGACCAATGCTTTGGAGTGGAAAAAGGCTGCTTTAGCCAAATTGGAGGCACACAAGACCAATGGTACATGGATTCTGGTGCCTTGACCCAAGAACCAACCTATTATTGATTCCAGATGGGTGGGTGTTTATCCAGAAATATCGCACTGATGGCTCATTTGACCCTTACAAGGATCGTATTGTGTTGAGCTTGCTAATTGCACACTAATTGTTCTCAGCCACATTGTGGCGCCTTGTTGTTATGTATTGTTGTTATTGCGTTGTCCCATAGATCCTGCAAGTCCAATATCCGTTCTCTTCAGTGTCTCACATTGGACTCCAGCTGTCTGATCCACTTGACATGGACATCTAACAGAACATTAGGTTATCACGAGAAAGCGGCCTTGGGAGATGATGGTCATGGACGAGTTCAAGACCATCTTGAGTAAGAGGTGACTTCTGGCGCACAGGACCAGAGAATCAACGCATAAAGCCCTTTAGAGTGCGAACAACAAGGGAAGAGTACCAGTTTGAACGAACAGATGGATAGGAGGGCTCAAGTTCAGAGACAATTCCAGCGAGATAAGAGCGAACAGAACGAGGTTCGATGTGATGTGACATGAAGGTGATGTACAGCGACAGAGTGTTGACAGTGGGATCAGGATCAAGGCGATGAAATTGGCAGAAGGTCAGATAGGATTTGAGAGCTGATGAGTACATGGCCTGAGTAGAGCAATCAAGTGTACATCCGAGACTAATGGAGTGCTTGACAATGTGACATTCTATGGACCAAGCAGCCCTGGCAGGCTGCCTGGCCCAAGAGGAAGGCTTGAGGCTCATAACTCGGCTGCCCCCAGCGCAAGTCGAGGGGCAGAGATAACAAGCTCAGGATGTGAAGAAGCAAGCAAGTCATTCTGAAGGCAAGATAGCACATCAGCAATCTCATTATGGACTCCAGGCATATGGAACACTCTGAGGTCAATGTCCTGGCTCAAGACTCTGTCAACAACCTGAATCAACATCCAGTTGAATGCAGGTAGTGCTGAAAGCGAGTTGAAGAGCTGGACAGTGTTGATGTTGTCTGTGTGTACAGCCAGGCGCTGATGTGGCAGCAGGCGAGGCGCCACATCAAGGATGGCAGCACAGACACAGAAAGCCTTAAGATAGAAGATGGATCTTCCTTGCTGGGCAAAGATCTGGTGAGCTGGCACTTGGAATCCCTGAGCAAGAGAGGGGGGGTGAAACAACCAACACTTACTAAGAGCACTAGTAGTTCAAGTAGTGACAATAGTAACGGACTGGTAGCTCCTAGAGACAATGGGAAATCTCCAAGAGGACAAGACTGAGGTTCTCCTGGCGCTCTATTGAGGCTTTATATACTACACAGGGGTTTGGCTATGTGTACACTAGATCGAACGATATGCTATGCTACATGACTCCTCCATGAGTCATACATGAGGATAACAGATGTATCAGTACAGCCAGGGAATGGAATAGAAGCTAACCATGAGGGTAAGGTGAGGTAGGCAGTGTGCATGTGTGAGTCATGAGGCGAACATGTGCAAGGCTGCGCGTCATGTGTGATCGGTGAGCTGACATGAGGCAAACATGTGTTGGACATGAGGTGCACTGCAATACACATGGTACCTATGAGGCAAAAGGGTCTGGACTGTGAGGGGACTTGAGCATTTGGTGGTTTCGGGTGATAGGGGTTAATAGATAGGGGCTAAATGCGAAAGTCACTTTAGAAAATCTGGAAAAATAGGGAGAAATCTGGAAAATTAATATGGGTGTGTAACAGGAGATATCAGAAACCCATGGCAAAGGGGAAGCATCGCAGTAGACATGGAGAACAGAGGGTGAGAGATCATCATACATAGGACCATGAGACAAAGCAAAGGAAATAGATGCCATCAGAGCGCAAGAGATGGTCAGCCACCCAGGTCAATTCTCTCTCAATATCTCAATTCATTGGGTTTAAAGCTTGTTTACACAAGACTAATTGGTCTAGTCAGCCTCCAGGGAGCATCCTGCCTCGCCAGCCACCTCTTTCAAACTCCGCCTGGTGGGCCACAGAGGCTGCGCTTCAACCAGCCAGTCCTCTCC
>JBBPSD010000573.1:0-21062 GCA_038093415.1 Xerocomellus chrysenteron | reverse complement strand
CTTAGGATTCAGATTAAGGGAGTACAATACAAGTACAAGGGTGTACTTCTTTTATTTTTCATACTGTCGTGGGCGCTGAAAATCAGTGTAGATATCATTGATTTTCAGTAGCGAAAAGTGACAATCAGTGAAGGATTTATCACTGAAAAGAAGTGAAATTCACTGATATCTACTGAAAACAGCACTGATTATTGGTGAATTGATCATTGATTATCGTGGCATTTACTTCCCATGGTGTATGCACTGGTCCATATTACTTAAGGACGGTGAACGTGTACAAAATGCGGCGGAGAAGGCATACGAACCACAGCTTGTCCGTTGACTCCCATCATTGCGCTGCTACATTGTGTCGCTGATGACCACGTCGTCAACAATGACCGGTGCGTACTGACAAGACGCAGCGCGCGTTTATGCTGATTATTGAACCCAGCATTAGAAATCGACGTCGGTAGCTGGGTGCATGCGGTGACGTTCTCAGCAAATGGCGAGTGTCTTTTGACTGGTGACGACAAGGAGGTTCGAGTGTGGCGAGTGGAAGACGGGAAAGAAGTCGCAACGTTGGAAGCGAAGGGCGTGCAGTGTCTCGCCGTGTCAAAGGATGGCAGATGGATCGCAGCGGGGACAGCCTGGGGCGACGTGTCCGTATGGAGCGCAAAGACATACGACAAAGTCATCTCAAAGACGTACGAAAAAGTCATCTCGCAAAGGAAGGATCACTACAGCCAGATCCTCGGAGTCGATTTCTCGCCCGACTCGACTCGACTCGTCTCTGCGGCATCGCATAACCGACCAGCCATCTGGGACATTACAACTCGCGAACAAATACGCACACTCGGCGACCACGGGGATTGGGTGAGAGCAGCCAAGTATTCTCCACAGGGCGACCGGATCGCGACAGCCACCCTTCGTTTCGTTCGAGTCTGGGACAGCAACGATGGCCACTTGCTGATGGACATCCGAGTGAACGCTACTCCGTGGTACAATACTGGTCTCCGCTGGTTCAATGACCACCTCTTGGTTATATCTGACCCTACAATCAAGCAATTCGAAGCATCCACTGGGTCAGCAATCTCGGAATGGTCAGTTGCTGATGCCAACAACACCTCGAGCATCACCCTTCCACAACATCGGGAATTCATCGCGTACTCTACAAACCGTACCGTCTCGTTGTGGCATACGTCCGAAACACATACCCAGCTCGGTTTCATTCAACACCGTCAAGACATACGTTCAATCGTAGTCTCACCAGATGACCGGTTTCTCGCAATCGCTGGACAAGGCGGTAAAATCACCATTAATAGTCTGTCCCGCATCATTGTAAGTATCCTAGCTTGTTGGATTGTGAACCGTATGAACAACTTTCTTACTCTGGTCATTTTTTCATAGGATTCATTCCCTGTATCTCGTCTACACCCCACATTCCAGGAACCAGACGTTTTCATCGACGACGCTGCGCTCCACTCTTGGAAGCACGATCAACTAGCAAACGCGGAATCATTATTGACCGCAGCAATCGAACAGTCTCGGAATCCAAGTCATCATGCACTCGCTAATCGAGCTCTCGTGAGAGCACGTCTGCGGCAGTGGGATGATGCCATTGCGGATGCTACACAGGTGTTTGTTGCTCTGCTCTCCCATACGCTGACACTAATTCGCATCAAGTCCATCGAAATTCACCCATCCGCCATTGGTAACATTGCAAAGAGTGTAGCCCTTGTTGGCAAGGGGGAAAAACACAAGGCATATCGGGCGTGCGACATCGCATTCGAGCGCTTCCGTTCAACTCACGTTACCTTTCTCCTTTTGATCAAGGCGTGTATCCCATACAACTTGGTTGCCCGTAGCTGCTCATATTCCCTAGGCTATCGTTGTGTTCATGGCCGGAGAGCATGACGACGCGATATCCCGCGTAGACGAACTCATCGATACGGTGCAGTGCAACGTAATATGTTATGTGGTTCAGGCACGTGCTTAACGCGCTACCATACGAGAATATCACCACTGACATTTCTAGCAGGCATACATGTATCTTCTCCTTGGAAACTCGCGCATGGAGAATCGTGACTACGAGGGTGCGATACAATCGTTCCAGCGTGCACGAGCCCAAATGCGACCTCACCCGAGTCGAATACTCTCGGTGGTCTCACTGGTAATTTCACTAATGGCTATATTACAGTGCACCGAAACGACTTACCGTCTTTTGACAGATATCTGGATGGAAATTTGATGACCTCGACATCATAATTCGACAGTGTTTTTGTGAAGCCCTGTATGGCGCCGGTCGCATCAAGGAGGCAGGGGAATCTCTGCTGAATATAGTAAATCAAGACGTCTATATGACCGGACCCGTCATTACTTGGGTTTCTGGCAAGTTATGTTATCCTGTTCCTCTCCCATGCATTCGACATTTCGCCAGATTTCTTGCAACGATTTCTCTCCACCTCCGAAAGCAGTCTCGACACAACCCTTCATTCACCATCCCCCAAGCCGCTCTTGAGGCAGTGGGTGGAGTCAAAATTGGAAACGACCGATCACATAACGGGTGCAAGCGAGTCATTCCACCGAATGAACAGCGAATTGGCGGGGGAGATAAACACGCATAGCGAGCAGGCAAAATGGGCCCTAGGTGAGCAGTCACGCATGCAGCGTTTATGTGATTGACTCCCTTCAGATTTCAAGCAGCGTTGCGCTGAAAGGTTGGAATACCTCGGAGACGTCACAGCGAAGGCCCAACAACACGATGAAGCCATCACTCTATATTCCACCACATTGTTTCTCGATCCGACCATCCCACGAGACTTATTTGTGAAGCGAAGCGAGGAATATATGGCAAAGGGGTCATGGGAGAACGCCATAGACGATACGAATCAGGTACGTCATTTCTGCCAGTGTCTTGCGCACGTCCGATCCTGTCGACGGCATCATCATTAGGTGATCACGTTCGATCCATCCTCACCATGGGGCTACGAGAGGAACCACGCAGCGTTACACGGGGCAGGACGTTATGAAGATGCCATAGCCACGTTCGAGACGATGCGCTTGAAGATATTCCAGTCGCCCGATCCAGAAATTCGTGGTGAGTGCATCGAAATCGTATCGATGTTTATCTATTGATCTTGTATCGCAGAGCGTCATCGCGAATATGTAAATCCAGAAAAGACGAAGGTGGCCATTCGCGAGGCCATTGAGAACGTCATTCGCGAATCCCCGCTAGTGCTCCTTAACACCCACTCCGGTCGTCTCCTCGACAAGTCTGGGCAAGCGTGCTCATTCGAATCACAGCCTATCTTTTGGGAGTTGGTCTCCTCCATGACCACGAGTATCGATGGTGCCCGCATTCAGAGCGAAGTTGCGAAGTACTACCGTTACGCCACGTTTTCGCACAAGTGGGAAGACAACGAACCACTGTTTGAGAAAGTCATTAACATCGTGGTGTTCGACCTCGAGGAGTCTCTCACTCACGACAAGCTGAAAATGTTCTGCAAGATCGTGCGGGATTCTGGGTTCTATTGGGCGTGGAGTGATACATGTTGTATCAACAAAGCAGATAACTTTGTGCTCCAAGAGGCCCTGGTCTCGATGTTCAAGTGGTATGAGGGTTCCGCTATGACGATCGTGTTGCTCCGCGGTGTCCGCTCTCCATCGAAGCGCGGTGATCTGGTGAAGAACATTTGGAACCAACGGGCTTGGACATTCCAGGAATATCATGCTTCCAAGGTCGTCCGATTCTACACCGAAGACTGGAAGCCGTACCTGGAGCGTGATATTCCCAACCACAAGAAGTCGTCCCAGATCATCTCGGAGATGGAGGAGGCAACCGGTGTGTCGGCCCGAGCCTTGATGGCACTCCGACCGGGTTTGGATGACATCCGAGAGAAGCTTCGTCTGGCTTCGACACGCAAGACGACACGGGTAGAGGACGCAGCTTACTCGTTGCTTGGAATATTCTCAATGTCCTTACCGGTTGTATATGGCGAGGGGGACAAGGCACTCGGGCGATTCTTGGCACAGCTACTTACGAGCTCGGGAGATACGAGCATCCTTGCATGGACAGGGCGATCTGGCAGCTTCAACAGCTTTCTCCCTGCCAATATTGTTGTGTTCGACCAATTGTTGACAACACACATACCACTGGCCCTCGAACGTGCCGAAATGGACGGGATCATCGCCAGGTTGCGGGGCTCCTCACTCAATTCTACATCAATCATGAGCCTGTATGATCGACTTCATGAGCTCCCTGTACCGTCGTTCGTAGGACAGCGGATGAAACTTCCATGCCTCAATTTCAAACTCGGGCCTTTATCACCCTCCCGCGAGTCGGGACATGTTTTCCGCGCACAGACAGCTGTCGGAGTTGTGGAGATTAGGACCGAGGAGGATCTTTCTCGATTCGGTTCTCTGTACCTCGTTCATCCTTGGATTGACTTTCTCCTCGACCGACAGCCCGTCGGAAGTGTAGCAGAGATGATACCCGAAGAGAACACAGACGACCGGTCCTCTTCGGAGTTGCCACTGTTACCCGGGCTTTCCGGTATCGCATCGGCAGCACCGCAAACACGGGCAGCGCAGCTCGTTGCTCGCCTTGGGCGACAATTTGGTGGACGGACCACCACATTTCCTCGAGACGTAGCGTCTCTCCAACCACCTTCATCGTTATCTCCAACAGAAAGGCAGATTCGAGCACTACAAGTCATCGCTCGATTGAGACAGCCATTTGGTGCACTGTTACTCACCCGGGACCTCGGCAATGTGGCAGCATTTAGGAGGGTCGCTGCGGGGAGTCTGATGACTGTCCAGGTAGAAGAGATCACACCTACGATATTAAACAAGCTAGTAGACAGCGTACGGACTCTGGACGTGCTGTAACGACTCGCTATCGGCACACTATACTGGTACCTCGCGTTCACCTTTTCCCGCATCACTTTTCTTCCATCGTTGCTTTGATGGGCAGTGCGCACACGGCGTGAGTACGTACTATCATTTCCTCGAATCCTCTCGTGGCCCGGGCCCTCTTGATTAGCTTGCTGTATCGATATCGTTGACACATCGAGTGAGATGGTCGGACCCGGACCTGGCTTCTTGTACTATGTGTCGCTGACCGAGACGAGCGCAATCGCGGTGAAGGTACATCTAACATCCCGGGTCACCGGTCAGGCCTTCAGACGATATGTCTCTGGAAATACAGGCGCAACTCGTGAGCGTGCCATGAGCCCCACCGACGGTCCCCCACGCGGTCACGAACACATTCAATGAGAAACACGCGAGAAACACCAGCAGGGCGACCAACACTTTGCAAGATGTCATTAAATAGTGCACATTTGATATATCGTGGATGAGCGGTGGGAGAGGGGATCCGATCCGACAGCGTTAGGGCGAGAGAGAAAATTGGCGAGTCTGAATTGGAACTCCACATTGTCAAACACCTCGTTGAGCGTCTCGACGGCCGAGCATGCGAACATGAGGCTCGGGTGTTGCCATTACAGCCTCATCTCCGCCTGGGGACACCTTGAATGCCTCGCACTGCGCTAATATCGCTTGCAGCTCTCAGGTCGGCGATTTGTGTGAACCGAACAAGTGTCTTGGTTAGCACCAATATCAGGCAACACATTCAAGCACTCTCACCACCCCATTCTTCCCCATCCCTTCCCTCTGACAATGACCACAGCAGCCGCCATTCGAGTAGCATTCCCTCGTGATGGTGGAAGACGTAGGGTTCAGTGGGATGTGTCAGAATTCTGGGATGAAAAGGTGCCAGTTCCCAAGTGAATTTAAAGATTTTTGTGGTGTCCGTAGAGGATATTGACTGTTTCTGCAGATACCGCCATGCAACACCATCTGCACCATGGCCATGGATGGATTTCAACCAAGACGAGGCCGACGTCCCACCGCTTTCGCCTGGCGCACACGAACCGTGGGCCAGATATCCCCAAAGTCATTTCGGCAACTGGACCCCAGACCAGGTGCAGCGATCCCGCATGCTGTCGATTTGCAAAGATCAATATGCGTGTCAAATACACAAAGTGGACTTATTCAAGGACGGAATATTCGACTGGCCTGACAAGGACGCGCGGACTCGTCGAATACCCTCGGACCCTACTTCGGCAAGAGAGTTTTGGGACGATCTACAGAGTCCAGTGAGCGCCTCTGGTTTTACACCATGTCGCTGATACGAGTCTGAGGTATGTGATAGCTCAATTCGAAGTTCCGCGTCCGAGCCCTTTTCATCGAGGACATTACCTTGAACGTGCTGCAGATATTGGGCGCGAGGTGCGTGGTCTGTGACGAGTGTCTATTATTTCCTCATGGCACCCAGATATAACATCGAGCCCCTTTTCTTTGCCTCCTCTGCAAACTGGATTCCGTCGCGGTATCAAGAAGACCCACACCACGCGGAAGGAGATCGTGCGTGATCCGCTCGACGCCGTGTCTCTGCCCGGCTCACACTGTCTAGACATCACCGTCGTTCTTCCGTTTATACGCGCCGTCAACAATGAGCGGGAGAGGATCAGTCCCACACCATCAAGTGAGACGGGGGACCCACCAGAAAAACGGCAAGCACTTATCACAGGTTTGTGTCGCATTCGATTTCAAGGCCGATAACGACTAACTTAGGTTAGATACGACGCAAGCTATCGACACGCAGGCCCCTCTCGTTCTGTCTGGTATGTATAAGAGTTGCAATGTATTCCACATACCCCGACTGATGATTGCCCAGACCAAAAGATCTTGCTACAAGATTTACTCGCCATACACATGGTTCGCAGCACACACGAAAATACCATCATATCATACCACCACCACCAGCCGATATTTCAAAAGACGACAGCTAGACGCCTCCAATTTCTTGTGCAAAGAACTGGTGATGGAGTACATTGGCAGAAGCTCTATGAGAAGTCAAAGGATGCGACGTTTGTATTTCTTTCTATTCTCTGGTATGCATTGTATGCGTGGGACGAAGCGCTCGAGGTGCTTTACGCATATCTGAGCGAGCAGCTCGTAAGACAGTATTCTCTCTATGTTTACTTGTACTCAGAAGGTTCTTGCAGGAATCTGCCGACGTCTCGACACCACTCATGCACACGCGAGAGTTGCACAGGTTGCAAGCCCATCTTTTATACTATCAACAACTTCTCCGCGACTTCTACAAATCGGTCGAATTCGTGCGAGACACGCCCAACCCGGCCATGGACCATGAGTCGATCTCTGATCTCCACCGAAATGTTTCCAAGGAACTATTGGAGCAAGAGTCAAATGATTTACTGTCCGCGATCGAGCAATTAGAGAAAGAGAGGCAGATACAATCGAATCGGTTAATAAATGCGATGAATTTGGTTCGTCTCAGGATACTCTCGAGCCATAGGCTTTCCTAATAGAATGCGACCAGACCTTCTCGACCGTCTACATTGAGGGCAGCAGAACGATGCAGGACTGGACCAAGGCAACTATACGGGGCTCTGCCGCCATGAAACAAGTGAGCATGAAAGTTCACGACGATCTCTGGTTTGTGATACTTACCGGTGGTCACCAGATCTCGTACCTGGCGATGATATTCCTGCCTGCAAATTATCTTTCTGTGAGTTGTCCTTTTCATCAGCCTCCGTCCATGACTCACGGATACGTCGATAGAGTGTGTTTGGAATGAACGCCGTAGAGATCAACTCTGGCTCCTTCAAAACCTTGGCTACGTATGTCGAGAGCACCGCTATCCTCACGGTGGTCACTGCGTGGGTCGTGATCGCCTTGCAGGAACACAATTCCTTCCACCCAGGCGGACGTGATATCCTGAGTCGTGTCGCGTGGCCGGTCTTTTACGGCTACGGTTTGATGAAAAAGATGATGACGGCGGTCAATACATCTCTAGGCCGGCCGCGTACGATCACCTGATGGGCCAGGCGGAGTTCTACTGGTCCCAGGGTGCCCCCACAATTCTCGAAGAGCAAACCTCCGAGGAAGAAGTCCAGAAGATGGCTAAATAGTAGCCAATCCCTCACTACTGAGCGCAGTAAAGGATGTATTATATCACCGTTGTCTTTGATGTTGCCTGTTGCGTCGTAGTCATGTAACCGTGTCGTTTCTGGATCTGTAGTTGAATTCTGCCCATGGTGAGCGTGCGGCAAGATTGAAGTTTGACGCCAGCAGAGCCACACACTAAACCGTCGGAATAGCAAGACAAGGTCCGTGGGTTATTCCCCGATAGCAATTCATGTACCTAGATCGACACAACTCCAAGCTGTTCGACTTGCCCTCGCGCGTGGCCAACAATCCACGACTCAATGCCGTCAGATAGCCCGACACTGTCTCTTGAGCCACGCCAGCGCACGCGCGTCCTTTCCTTCGAGCAACAGCCCCACCTTGGACTCGACCTCGGCATGGTACTCATTCAACCACTTCTTCTCCTCGACGGTCAAGAGCGATAAGTCGACCAAGCTCGTCTGAATAGGACACTGTTCCCACAAACGTCCATTAGCGTCCCAAACGCGATGAAACGACGTGAAACTGACCATGGTGATGCGTTCAAAGCCAAGGAATCCGATATTCCCAAAGTTGTTGGGTGGCTCGACTTCGCGAACGATGACCACGCTCTCGATACGTATGCCCCATTTACCGTCGGCATAGTACCCCGGCTCTGTTGGGAGGCACAATTAAAGGTTTTGAATAACCTGTGATCACGACATAGTTGGCTTGTTCCCTTACCATTTGAAACTGTCATTCCCGGCTTCAACGTCGTACCGTTGTACGCTAATTTCATAGTGAGTTCACAAATTGGCGGGAAGTGCCAGGCATTCCTTACCGATGCGTGTGCCAATACCCTGAGGACCTTTTCAATCAAGGGGTGAGCATCAATATCATGCGATTTTCTGCACATACCTTCGTGTACATTCAGGTAGTGGCCAACACCATGGCCGGTGCCGTGCCTGTATTCAAGCCGTGTTATGAACCCAATATATGCAATGTACAAGGGTGTACAGACCTGTAATCTGGAGAATCGCAGTTAAATACATCACGATACCAAGGAGTAAAGTCAGCGATAGCTTACCCAGACCATCTTGCCACAAAGCCCTTCTCGCCCATGAATCTCTATGGAATCGTCAGCGTTCCAAGCCGGAATAGACATGCATCCACACACATCGTGTATCCTGTGGAACTAGCGGTTAACGATTTGCTAACGGGGGCGATCCAAGGACCTACCAGTCGTCCCAGTGGGAAAAACAGCGCAATCGATGGCGATGTGACCTTGAAGAACCCTGGTGAATGCGCGTTTCTCCTCTTCAGACGGTCTTCCAAAATGCTGTTCCAATTTTTCTGTTATCGACCTTTTGATTTACAATCGCAGTACTTGCCCATGTGCGAGTAACATCAGTTGTACCGTCGAAATACTGGCCTGGAAATGAAGACGAACGATGAGCCACGTTCTACACGTTCTTTTAGTTTCTCGTACCTCCAGAGTCGCATAGATAGATCTTGTTGAAAACAAGGTCAATATAGAAAGACGGTGATTATGCAACATGGGTACCTGGTCCTTTTCGATAATCGCACAATTGTCGGGATCCGGGGAGTAGTGAATGATAGCTGAAGTACGTTATCGGCATCAGGATCACACTGGGGCAAGTATATGAGAACAAACCTGCGTTCGGGCCAGCGGAAGAAATAGTGGTGAAAGACAAACCACGGAACAAGTCCAGCTCACTGTCAAAGATCGGACACGGGCTGTATAGAGTAAAGCTCATTACGCACGATCTAAACCCTTCGAGCTTGTCCGACCCCTGGCTCTCGTTCAAGACAACCCCATTGTGGAGCTGTTCCTCAAGCCATGCAATGTAGCGAGCCAATGCAACACCATCACGTATGTGACATTGCCGGAAGCCTTCGATCTCAGTGCTGTTTTTTATTGCCTTCATGGCTGCCACGGGCGACGGCACAATGACCACGTTATCCTATTCAATGCGTCGGCAATGATTTGGTTCAGAACGTGACATGAACTCACCTCGCCGAGTGCATGGACAACTGCAAGACTCGTCTTGTCGCCGAGTAATACGGGCTAGAGATCATCGATCATCAACCAGACAGGTCGTGGATCTTATATCATGAATTATACCTGGTCTTTCTTGACCAAACCTGTCCCGACGAGGTCTTCTAGATAAGGGAGGAATGCTTCGTAGGGCCTAACCTCCACATCCTGGCCAAGATGAGTTATCACAGCATCAGTGACCTGTGTCTTGTTGATGAACAGGACCGCCGAATCCTGTTTCACGACCGCATATGCGAAAAAGACTGCTGCGTCTTAGCCTATTCCTACCAACAAGAAAATGGTAAAGCTACCGGGGTTGAAATCGATGTCCGTTCCTCGTAGGTTGGATAACCACGCGACCTCGTCGAGTAACGTGACAGCCAACGCAACTGCGTTCTTCTTGGCCAACTCTTGTCGTGCACGGTCAAGTTTACTGCGTAGAGTTTCCCCTGAATGAAGGTCAGGGCATATTGAAGACGACGAAGACGACGCATTCAAACCTGAATACTTGACATCCAAAGCAAAGACTGGATTTTTGGGTCGTTGTGGGCGCTCAGAACCCCATACAATGTCCACAGGGTTTTGCGAGAGTGGGACCAACTCAGACTTTCCGAGAGACTTTTTGAGCGCCTGAGCGTCGGCTGTTGATCGCATGGACCCACGTTCATGACTGACAAAGATGTGAACGACGTACTAGCCAAAATCAGAGTCGGATCAACCCCAATTCTTGTACCTTGTTCGAGGTTCTAGGCAGTGTTACGGGTAGAAGAGGTACGACAGCATCAGACACGTACCTTTGGGAGGAATTCCTTCCAAGTAGGAACATCTCGTGGAACATCAGCCCTGCACTATCTTTTTGGACTATAACATCTAGTTACCCGGCAAGCCTTGCTTCATCAAAGTCCAGTTCCTGAGAAAATGAAATGGGATTGAAAAGATAACCTATAGTTATATGTTCGTTGCTCACTCATCCAACTGCTGTTCAGCCTGTAGGAAATACCGACCATCGGTGAAGAGGAAGGCACCCTGGAGGGTAACGATGGCACATCCTACGGATGGACCGATGAGCTCGGATCCTCATGCCTATCTCACATCCATCAAATTGGTCTAATCACCTGCCGAGCCATTGAACCCGGAAATGAACGCCCGTCGTTTGTCGGCCTCGGAGGGGTATTCGCTATTGTCTGGATCAACTAGTCAACGCCGATACGTCGAACAAACGAGTCATACTCACGCTCGTCCTCACTGGGAACCACGACAGCGCCCACGTTTACGTCCTGTTGCTGCATCAACGCCCTAAGGCGTGCGAGACGTTCAGATGTATTAACCCTTCCTGTCCCGATCGCGCCCATTGAAGCTAATGAGGAAGAAAATCTAGGCCTGTGGTATTTGGAAGTGGTGAATGGGGTCGGTGTGGCACAAGAAAGATATCGATGCAGGTGCACATGGAATCGACATTGACTGTACCACATGCTTCCGCTTTCCGCTCCGAGCTAGTAGTCATCAACAAAAGTTGGTCACGTGTCACAACAACAGTCACTGTAGGTTTTCCTGCCAGCGATTCTCCGCAGGCAGGCAATGAGGATTTAGGTCGGAATAAAATCCAGGATCCCTTGCCGTTTAGCACCAACAGTATGTGGAAGGCTTCATCCTGCTCAGCAATTACCCTGTGAGTCACGCGCAAATGATGGGCAATGGGGAGTTCAAGTTGTGTTTCCCAATGATCCCCAGCAAGCGTTGTGGAGAACGACTCGGATCTGATAGCTCACGTGCTTCAGGGTGGTGAATGGTGGGTGTTTCGTCATCCCTCGTGCTCCCTCATATAATCAGTCACAGAACGACTGTCTTCCTATCTCCAAGTATTAAGTCTGACTTTGGGAGACTACTTGCGCACTGACCTGCGCACTCTGTGGAAAGGGATACAAGACAGACCACTGTAGCGGTGCTCTGATAGTAGGAAGATAAGATCACCCACACAAACAGACCATGGTGGACAGCGCCGCCATATAAATGGTATCCTGCCAAGGTCGGTGAAAAAAAAAACATTTCTACATATCGGATTCGACATTCGCAATGCAGTTCGCCTACACAGACGAGGAGATCAATAACCTCAACGGCAAGTTCTCCTATTCCTCTCTGATGCGCGCCGTTGACCCTTCCTTTGTGTCGTCCCCCCAGCCCACGCCCGGAGCATCGCTCCCTCACCCCCATTCAGCTACGCTCTAGTGCATCCAGAGGTGTACGTTCCGCTGAGCAGCCCCCCATCAAAATCACCCAGTTCTCTCGATGGGATCCCGCCACTCGCCATCCCAAGTACTATCACTGGGCCATCTTCATACCCATATCCCCGGTGACTAGTTGACTCGCAGCCGTACCATATCCGGAGTACGATCGACGACGCGGGGGGGCCTAGAGCGAGGGAGCCACATCGTCGGATATCTCTTACCGATTATGTTGCCATATCCGGAGGCTCATTTCGCGCTCGTGCCGGTGGAAAATCTCAGGGGATTTTGGAACAGCAATTGGCAGAATCGGGTGTGACGCATTGCAGGGGCTAACGTTGAACCACCCCTCATGTTTGCGGTAGGAATGACGTTGGAGAATATGATTACCTGTCGGCGCATGGGAGGCGGGGGACGTCAAATAAACTGTGGGTCTGGCTGCATTGACTCACAAACAGTGGTATTTGCATTCGTAGTATGAAATATCCGCACCGACTGTTGCGATTCTTCACTGAGCGCGACCGCTTGTACCCAACACAAAGCCTTTCACCTTCACTGAAGAGATTGCATGATGGCCCAGAGAACGATATAATATATCCATGCTGGTCCCCGAAGCCGCGAACGAGCTTCTCTGCCGAGATCTAGTCTCCCAAAACCGGACCTCATGCCCAGCCCTTTCGAATCCACACGGTAGGTGGTTCTTGGTCCCTTGACCACCTATGCTTTGGGTTACTGGTTTCCTGGTTTCCCCGATGCGGCCGACTACTTTAACTATTTTAACCCCGAGGTTGGTGCGTTTATGTCTCTTGGCCGAATATACCAAACAACTCGTATGCGCTGTTTGCAAAGTTCAAACCAGTCGACCAGGTACCTCCGAGCGGGACGCATCCCACGTGATGACTGCCACACCGCTGGCACATATCCATGCATCCCGGAAGTTCACTCCTTCACCCACCTTTCATTCGATGTACTTGGGAGCCCAAGCACCTTGATTCGAACCCGCTCGTGCGTTCATCGTGTCCCCACCGAATCTTGCGTTATTACGTATTTCGCGGCAAGTCGCGGACGTATCCCACTCCGCCGGCGTCCCCGGCTAGGTACGATATTCGACAGTCCAACGGTGTAGCATTGCAACGCACTGAAGGGCCATCCCGGCACAGACCGTCAGACCTGGAACCTGCCGACAGTAGTAGTCTTCCGGACCAGTGGGAAGTGCATCACGTCACCGAGTGCTCACTAGCACTTCTCGGCCGGTGCCGAATCTCTCCCGCGTCATCTTCGCCCTTTGGAAGCCAACGCTGACGTCCTGAAACGCTTCCCGCGATACACGCTCGGAACCTGTCAACGTGGGCCCGATGACTTTCTTCTCTTGTTTGAACCGGCGATCGACCTCAGTATTCGGTACCGACGACGACTTCAGGCACACGTGGCTTCACGTCTCTGTCAGTGTCACAGCCTGAGGGTGCAACGCTGTCAGAAACGGAACCAAATCCATGATTGAAATTTCCAGAAAGCTTCCGACCCGCCACCGCGTACCTGCGGCAGGGGCACTTGACAGTCTGGTACCGTGACATGTCAGCGGGCACCACTGGCACGCACAGACCTCAGACTGCGAGCTCTAAAGACCACGTGCGCATACATCGCCCCCCCGTGTGGCGCTCTGGAGTCTGGGGGACTCTCCGGCGCGCTGGAAGTGTGAGGATGACGGATGAGGACACTACGGGACGCCCGACGCATCCGGACTCTTCGTTCCTACATACACACCTAGGTGGGAGTCGACTCACGTTCAAATCACTGTTTCCCGCTCAAACAGCACAAGACGCCGCATCGGCCACATCAAGTATGTACGTCCGATCATGCGGACCCGGAGATGAGGTCGTAGTACTAGTACGCGTTCACCCATGGACATGGACACATAGAATCTCCCACACACACACCTTCGGGCAACGCCGAAATAGAAATCGAAACGCGAACCCTCTCACTCCTTCCAAGACGCATCTACCTTTTACATCGATCCGAGACAAGACCGAGGACGAAAGGACGGACTTCCTTTCTCTTTCTGGTACGACCGACTGACGATCTCACAGTGCCTCCCTCCCTGTCCGTGATGAGATGTTCCCAGCGCGGCGGGGTCGACCCGTCCATCGGGCCCGATGCTGAGCTGGCCCCACGCCTGGTGGGTGTTTCTCGTCTCGGTCCTCACGCTACGAGGAGCCTCCGACGATGCAGCATGTGTATACACGACTCGGTGCACGCGGTCCCATGCGTGAGTGATCTGGTCGCTGCGCAACGCCCATCTCGAGCGATGCATCTGACGTTCAGCGGAACACCGCATCATCGTCGCGATCAGCGTGGATAAACCTACATGTAGATGTATTTTCCAAATATACAAACTCGAATACTACAAGCATGAATAGCAAAAAGGGGCACCACCATACGGGCTAAGATCGCGTGAGAGAAGACAGAGGTAGGAACGTGAGCGCAAAAATGACCAGCGAGATAACAGAGGACAAAAAGAGTATTCCATTTATCGTTCAATAGGGTGAAGGAGAGAAGAGAAAAAGCTGATTGCATCTAGATCCATTTCCAAAGTGAGAGAAAACAAAAGATAATGGTTAATAAATGCAACAGATCAAAGGAGATGTTGGAAGAGTGAAAACCAGAGATGAACAGGTGAGGGCGAAACGGAGGTGAAGTGTGGGTTGACCCCTTGATGCCGTACATACGATCAAGGAAAGACTTGATCAAGTCGGTTGACGTGAAAGGGGCGTTTGTTGAGTCATGAGACAGCGTAACAGGTCAAGTAATAGAACTGGCGATAACATTGCATCGACAACAGAGTCCTATGTTGGATTGGTAAGATATTTGGGTTGTGGGAAGAGAACTGGTGCCTGTGGAAAAGGGGACAGTCAGTTGAACAATGCAAGTGCAGCATCTCGTATCCTTACCAAAATAGATTTGGCGGGAGGAAAAATGGATAAAGTGCTACAGAAGTTTAGATTGTTTGAGGTGTCTTCTGACGACCATATCTCGCACTGTGGCCGAATGAGGATGCGCTCAACTCCCATTTGTGAGAAACAGCTCACCGCTTGCAAGGATGCCGGCAGTAGTCGTGGTGTCCTTACAAGGATTGAATCTCAGCTCAACGGTACTTCTTATCAGAGGCACTGCATACCGTGACAGAAGTACAGAAACCATAAAATTTCCGAGGTAGAGGAGAGTACTCTCTGTGGATGGCGCTGAATTTGCTCCTAAAGTCTGAGGGTTCCAATTAGTCGTTGGCAGGCGGGAATGCAACGATTGGACAAACATTTTGATGCCGTGTCCATATCATTCGGGCGATCACCATAACTGCGAACGTATTTGGACAACCGGATGCCCGAGTCGAGCTTGGATTCGAGGATGTCACATTTGTTCAAGAAGAGGACCAGATCAACATTGGCTAGGAGCTTGTTCGAACAAACGGCCTTCCATAGCAAGACGCTGTCCTCCTAAGAGAGTATCTAGAATTATGTGCAACCAAGGGCCAGGGCACGAATGTCCTCACCAATCTGTTCACGCTTCGGTCTTCTGCAAGAACTTGATCGAATCCGGATATTGGAGCAAGGAATATGATAGCGTCCACTAAGGCAACATCACCGTCGGAAAGCGTATGACATCAGGATGATGGCGTACCATCATCGAAAAAGGGCACCCATGTCGCTGAGAGAGACTATGAGTGAGTGTGTCCAGCCCAAATAGAGATATCCCACCTCTCTAGAGTAAAAGGATCTTTAGACGAAAGTATCTCATAGACCGCGGCTCACACACCTGCGACCGAGAACCCCCGACGTCGACTATTCTCCACTCAGTACCTTGCTCACGACCAGCAGCGGCCTCCATTTCACATCTGTATTCCGAAACGCCGACGGTTTTCAGACGAGCTCGCAAAACGTCGTCTGTTCACATGAAAATGAGAACGCTACGGTGCCTCACGTGGGGAGCTTACCATCAGAAGGTATGTAATTGAGAGCCGTGACACGGTCTACATCGTTCAAGAAGCTGAAAATGCATTGGTATAAACTCGTCGCAGAAAATAAATTCGGGGGTTACAATCCTGGAAGCTCTTCCAATCTTATCTTGCGTCGCCGAAGTACCTCCCGGACAAACCTGTTGTTCCAGAGGGATATTATATCATCGCTACAACCGTGAAGGACCTCTTGTGCTTCGTCTCGCGTGCTCATGCCGATATCTCCTAATGATGTCGGCCGGCCATCTCTGCGGGAGGTTTTGGCGAGGGCGCCTTTCCAGGTAGCGCCGGGTCGAACAAACACTTCCTGGGTCCGCCGTGAGCGCTCGACACTTGGGCTGCGGCGTGCCTGGTATGCACTGAAGCTGCCGCTTCCGACAAGGGACGCGGCGTCGTCCTCACTTGGCGGGATAAGTTTCGCGATGAGGAGAGCTTCAATGTGACGAAGTGGTGTGAGACGCATCCGAAGTAGGTCGATTTCGTGGGGTATGTGCGGGGCGTCGTCGTCGCTGTCCTCGCCTCCACTGTCGATGGGAGGAAGACGAGTGTTTGAGAGAGCGTCCATGATGGTGCGGACGGAGCGAACGATGTTGAGTTGAATGACACCGCGCCATAGAATGCGCTCTTCACGGAACGCGGAAGGTGTGTATAACCTCTGAAAGTCTGCGGAGAAAGTAAGGTCAGCGGAGGGAGGAGGGATGTTGTGTGACTGACGTCTGAGGGTGGTAGATTTGCCTGGGCGGATCATGAATGGGTTAGGGCGGAGGGAACGTGTGATACGACGAGCACACATGCCTGACTCGCTTTGTCCAAGAAGGAGGAGCCTGACGACGCTTTTCTTCTTTTGTTGCTGACGTTCTGCCTTGATGGACTCGTCGATCTGATGGCTTATTCTTCTGGCCTCGGCCTCTTGGGCGAGTCGGATGACGCGGTCCTCCTCGGTCTCGTTTGGGGGTGGTTTGAGGAGCTCGTCTAGGGGGTCGTAGTCGAGCTGAGTTTTGCTTCCTGAGGGCATGGTGGTGGTGGTAGGACGAGAGGGGAGTGGACTCGGCAGCAATATCGTAGTTGCCAAGGGCCAGGCACACCAATTTACTCAAGTGTTTTCCGTCAAAAGGCACCACTTGGCAAGGGCTTGTCGCAAGGCAACATGCGTCTGATTTTCCAGGCTGGTGTTTATCGCTATGTAGTACAGCTGCGCCATCGCTATACTCGCCCGTCGCGCCGTGTGTACTGTACTGTACCTTGGCAAACCCCACCCCAAACCCGAGCGGTGACCCCGGTTGTGCCTGGCGTGTCAATGTGCTGATTATAGGTCCCTTTTCCCGGATGCGATTAGTCAAGGCACGCTGCCTCGTGGAGCCAATACGGAAAAAAGACCTGCGGAACCTTTCTGCCCTCTTCGCGTCCTCGGACAGCACAAATGAGATGAGGCTCCCACACAAGTACCGTCCGCGCGAATTGACTCGCATCCGCGTCCTTCATTATTTCTTGACAGCGATTCTCAAGTCCCTTGAGGCCATTGCCATTCCCCGTTCACTCCTTAGCTATCAAGAAGGGAAATAAACTCGGCGCTGCACTGGCATGTCATGCATGTCATGTGTCGCCTCGACGGGATGGAGATGTTTAAATGGCTTAGTGTGTCTCAGGACAACTGAGTCCTTCCCTTTTCTGATATCCCGGTCACTATGTACTGGCCGCCACCCGCCAAGGCACATCGATCTATCAGCGAATTCCGGCCCGATGACTCGTAGGATCCTATATCTCGTTATCTGGGCACGGTGACCACCCCGTTCCAGGAATGATTCAGCAAGCATTCATCTCGGGCCGTATCTCGGGCCGTCATCACAATGTTCGCGCTTGCACACCCAGAGCTTCATGAAGCTTGAAGGTTCTTGGTGTACTGAGGCATGGATTGGATATCCTGCTAGAGCGACTGATCTTCCCGCGATGATTCAGGCCGCCCGGCGGCGGCGGAAGTGCAGTACAATCTCCGACCCTTCGAACTCGGTCATTCGAGCGTGGATATGACCGTCGGAGTGGAGAGCGGGATCAGCAGGGGGGCTCACCAGCATCAACTGCTATCATCGTCCCCCGCCGAGCAAGGTGATATATTTCCATGTGTGGAACAGGGCGCTGCGTGTATCGTGTCACCCTGTAACATGCTCCCTTCTGGTTCCTGGTTCCACAGGCCCGGGGGGCCTGATCCTGTGGAATTTTGAGGGTTTAAATTCCTCAGATGAACATCAACGGGGCCCGCCGGCCATTGTTTGGATCGAGTCTAGGCAAGCTACACTGTTCTGTAAACTGGACTTGGCAGTCCTGCGAGAAAAAAAATAGGAGGGTCCCTTTAATTGCCTTTTTTATCAACTTTTGGGAGCTCTGATTGGAGGACAACAAGTCAACCAAAGAGCTTCAAGTTATTAACTGGTTTGCTGAAGCATTACATGTTTTTCGTACCGTAGCGATGATCCACATCATGTGCTTGTGGTATGAGGCATGTCCTCCTTACGGAGTAGCAATTACAGTGTCTGGGGTCGCTCGCCCGGAGTCATGCGCCTGGCAGTTGAGTCACATCTGCAAAACTTTTTGCATAATATTGTCCAATCCAAATCCAAATCCACTGACAACTCAGCTCAATCTCGCGAGTCTTCGAAAAAGGTCATATATATTGTCGGACAGCGTTTCCGTGCTGGAGATCTACTCAGTGACCTAACCAATTCTTGAAATCTAAAACTTTTTCTTCTTCTGACGTGCCAGTGCCATGTCGGAATCTGACATAGATCAACCCTCTTTATCTACCTCCAGCTCAGCTTCTACCCCTTCTACTTCACCGCCCTCAACGCCTCCTAACCTGCACCAAAACACCATCGACCCCTCCGCACGATGGCTTGTTCAAAAGTTCGGAGGTACCAGCGTTGGAAAGTTTGCAGTCCAGATTGCAAAGGACATCGTCTCGTGAGCTCACGCATTGTCCTATCCGTGCAGCGATGAACTGATCTCTTGCGACAGGAACTACATTGATCGATACAAAGTCGCCATCGTCTGCTCAGCACGTTCAGGATCTACCAAAGCACTCGGAACGACAAACCTTTTGCTCAAGGCCTCCGCCGAGGCCAGACAACGGTCATCTACCAAGACACAGTGTAGATCTGGAACGACGACGCCCGTTACCAACGGCATGTTTGGACGACCTTTCGAGGCCCCTTCACCTCGAACACGCAGCTCATCCCCAACTTCCATCGCCTTCTCCTTCACCCCTTTAAGTGGCTCTCAATCGGTACAAAACGTGCCAGAGTTCAGCGCTACCGTCGACCTGATACGTTCCGAACATTTAGCAGCAGCCAAAGAATCGATCAAGAGCCCCGAAATTCTGCAAGAAATTGAAGCAGAAATACATCGTGATTGCGACTGGCTTCGTGCATTCTTGTTTGCAGCACAAGTGAGGTCGATTTTGATCCACGCCACTGTCTAGATCTCACGGTCCACGTTTGTTCAATTGGCTACATCATAGGTGATCGATGAAGTGTCTCCTCGATCTCGAGATAGCATTATTGGTTTTGGCGAGCGGTTAGCATGTAAGCTTATGACGGCGATCATTCGAGACCAAGTAGGTTATCCATGGTATCGATGGTTAAAATTGGTCTCACTGGTAAATTTATCTTTCAGGGCATAGATGCCGAATATGTATCATTGGAAGACATCGTGCCTATCTCAGATGACGGTGATCTCCACGTAGAGGGATCTCTGGATCAACCCTTTTACGATAGCGTTGCTGCCGCGGTCGGAGAACGTATAAAAGAATGTGCCCCGAGGGTACCTGTCGTCACTGGTGCGTATCACTCTCCTTACGTGCACGCCTCCCACAAAATTGTCCAGGTTTCTTTGGTCCTGTTCCGGGATCGTTGTTGCGCCAGGTTGGTAGGGGCTACACGGACCTCCTCTCTGCGTTACTCGCTGTTGGCCTCGAAGCCTCCGAACTTCAGATATGGAAAGAGATCGATGGCATATTCACTGCCGATCCACGAAAAGTGCCCACAGCACGTCTTATACCAGTAATATGGCCAGACGAGGCGGCGGAACTCACCTATTACGGGAGTGAAGTCATCCATCCATTTACCATGGAACAGGTTCGTGTGTTGCTTCGTGTGTTGGCCGATGCTAGTCTTTACAATGCCCACTTCTTCTAGGTCATTCGACGAAAAATACCCATCAGGATAAAGAATGTAGAAAACCCGAAGGGCGGAGGAACGGTCATTCATCCAGATCCGGATGAAGTCTCCCACGAGTCTGACCCAGACATATCTTCCCCAGCAACTAAGATGATACAAACTCTCTCCTATGCGTCCCCCGAGAATGTACATCAGAGCAAACGTCTCCCCACTGCGGTCACTATCAAGGAACGCATCGTCGTTCTCAATGTGAATTCGAATAGGAAAAGCGTTTCCCACGGCTTCCTCGCACGCATCTTTGGTACACTCGACCGTTTCGGCGTCGTCGTCGACTTGATTAGTACGAGCGAGGTGCACGTCAGCATGGCGATAGAAGACAATCTCTCGCGGAAGATCATGGACCGATTAGTCTCGGAACTCCAAAAAAGCGGATCGGTGAGCACGATCTGAGTCTCTGCGTTCGTGCATGCGATCTAAACGGAACGATGTTCCAACAGGTCTCTGCTCATACAGACATGGCGATACTCTCGCTCGTCGGGAAACAAATGTGCAACTTGGTGGGCATGTCGGGTCGGATGTTCCAAACCCTCGCACAAGGCAACGTCAACATCGAGATGATCAGTCAAGGCGCGAGCGAGATCAATATCTCGTGT